>CAJHNH020002643.1:513650-545970 GCA_905116865.2 Candidula unifasciata | reverse complement strand
GGTAAGCAAAATTTTCTGCAAAATTATCACTTGGGTCTTTTTAAGTTATTCAATTGTTCCCCAATTGTACCAAAATGCAAAATCAACATTCAGTTTCCCTACTTCATCTAGGGTGTCTACTCATGTGAAAAATAATTTTTGGGACTAAATTTTTTGGGGGTGGGACCAAAAAAAAGTTGTTAGGAAAATTCTTCGTAAATATGTTTTTCATTTTTTTATCTTATTTATTTTTCTGTCACCTATAGCCCAAAGTGCCCAAATTTTCATCTAGAGTATCCCCAAAAGTGTAAAATATAGACTGGACAAAATTGGAAATTTTTTGGAAAATATATTTTGGCCAAACCGAAAGGCAAAAATTCTGGAAAAAATGTCCTTGTGGTCATTTTTATTTTATCTCAATTGTTGCCCCAGATTGTTTAAAAAAAAAGAAAATCAACATCCATTTAACTATCTCTCTAGCGTGTCTTTTCATTGTCAAATAATTGTCGGATCAGTTTGTGTGGGATACAAACAAGTTGTTGGAACAGTTCTTCGTTAAAATTTGTTTTTCACTTTTATCTTTCTATTTTCGGCAACCAAGAGCTTCAACAAGTGTCCAATTTCTCAGCTAGAGTATCTCGTCAAGTGAAATGATAGACTGCGATAAATTGAAACTTTTTTGGCAAATATTATTTTGGCGAAACGCTTAGGCATAATTCTGCAAAACTTTGTCAATTGTGGTCATTTCTAAAATGTTATCTCAAGTGTTGCTCCCAGAGTGTACCAAATGCCACAATCACATCCATTTAACTACTTCGTGCATCTAGCGTGTCTATTCATGTGTAAAATAATTGTCTGGGACTCAATGTTTATTGTAGGACACAAAAAAGTTGTTTAGGAACATTTCTTCGGGTAATTTGTTTTCCACTTTTATCTGATCGATTTTTTCTGTCACCATATGAGCTACAAAGCGTCCATTTTTCTAATCTATTAGTATCTCGAGGTGTCCTATTTCTCATCTAGAGTATCTCTTAAAAAGTGAAATGATAGACTGAGACTAAATTTGCAACTTTTTGACAATGTGATTTTGGCCAAACGCGACAGGTGTGAATTGCGAAAAAATGTCACTTTTGGTGATTTTTTTCTTATCTCAATTGTTGTCCTCAGATTGTACCAAAATGTCAGATCAGACATCCAGTTTACCTACCCTGCATCTAGCGTGTCTATATATGTGTAAAATGATTTTCTGAGACTAAATTTTCAACTTTTGAAGAATATCAGATTTTGAAACAACATGACGGGACTGTGATCCCAGAATGCTCCAAAATGTCAGAGCAACATTTGTGTTTGACTCTAATTGATAGACCGAGACTAAATTTTCAACTTCTGAAAAATGTCAGATTTGGCACATGACAGAACCGTGAAAAAATCTCAGTTTTAGAAATTTTTGCTCTAAGATTGCTCCAAAATGTCAAATCAAACGTCTAGATTAATTACTCTGCATTACTCTGCACGGTTCTAGATTACCTACTCTGCATTTAGAGTGTCTATTCATGTGTAAAAAAATTGTGTGTGACTCAATGTTTAGTGGTAGGACACCAAAATGTTGTTGGCAACATACCTTTGTAAAATTTGTTTTTTCACTCTTATCACACCTATTTTTTCTGCAACCAGCGAACTATAAGTGTCCAATTTTTCATCTAGAGTATCTCTTTAAGCGTAAACTGATAGACCGAGACAAAATTTTCAACTTCTGAAAAATGTCAGATTTGGCACATGACAGAAGCGTGAAAAAATCTCAGTTTTAGAAATTTTTGCTCTAAGATTGCTCCAAAATGTCAAATCAAACGTCTAGATTAATTACTCTGCATCTAGAGTGTCTATTCAGGTGTAAAATAATTGTGTGGGACTCAATGTTTAGTGATTGAACACCAAAAAGTGGTTGACATTTTTTTTTGTAAAATTTGTGTTTCACTCTTATCTTTTTTCTGCGACCAGTAAGCTCAAGAGTGTCTTTCTTATCTAGCTAATCTCTTTAAGCGTAAAGTAATAGACTGAGACAACATTTTCAACTTTAGAAAAATTTCAGATTCTGGAACAACAGGAAAGGACTGTGGAAAAATCTCAATTTTAGAAACTTTGTATCCAAGATTACTCCAAAATATCAAACTAGACGTCTAGATTACCTACTCTGCATCTAGAGTGTCTATTCATGTGTAATATAATTGTGTGGGACTCAATGTTTAGTGATAGAACACCAAAAAGTTGTTGACAACATTCCTATGTAAAATTTGTGTTTCACTCTTATCTTATCTTTTTTCTGCGACAAGTAAGCTCAAAAGTGTCTAATTTCTCATCTAGCTAATCTCTTTATGCATAAAGTAGTAGACTGAGACTAAATTTTCAACTTTTTAAAAATTACAGATTCTTGCACAACAGGAAAGGACTGTGAAAAAATCTAAATTTTAGAAACTTTGGATTCAAGATTGCTCCAAAATGTCAAACCAGACGTTTAGATTACCTACTCTGCATCTAGATTGTCTATTCATGTGTAATATAATTGTGTGTGACTCAATATTAAGTGGTAGGACACCAAAATGTTGTTGGAAACATACCTTTGCAAAATTTGTTTTTCACTCTTATCACACCTATTTTTCTGCGACCAGCGAACTAAAAGTGTCCAATTTCTCATCTAGAGTATCTGTTTAAGCGTAAAATGATAGACCGAGACTAAATTTTTAACTTCTGAAAAATGTCAGATTTTGGCACAACATGACAGAACCGTGAAAAAAATCTAAGTTTTAGAAATTTTTGATAAAATATTGCTCCAAAATGTCGAATCAAACGTCTAGATAAATTACTCAGCATCTAGAGTGTCTATTCATGTGTAAAATAATTGTGTGGGACTCAATGTTTAGTGGTAGGACACCAAAAAGTTGTTGGCAACATTCCTTTGTAAAATTTGTTTTTCACTTTTATCACACCTATTTTTCTGCGATCAGCGAGCTCCAAGTGTCCAATTTCTCATATAGAGTATTTCTTTAAGCGTAAAATTATAGACTAAGACTTAATTTTTTACTTTTAAAAAATGTCAGATTTATGCACAAAAGGACAGGACTGTAAAAAAAATCTCAATTTTAGCTATTTTTTTATCCCCAGATAGCTGGAATATGTCAGACCAGAAAAATAGATTACCTACGCTGCATCTATAGTGTCTAGTTATGTGTAAAATAATTGTGTGTGACTCAATGTTTAGTTGTATGACACCAAAAAGTTGTTGGCAACATTAATTTGTAAAATTTGTGTTTCACTCTTTTATCTATTTTTCTGCGACCAGCGAGCTACAAAGTGTCCAATTTCTCTTTTAGATAATCACTTTAAGCGTAAAATGATAGACCGAGAATAAATTTTCAACTTCTAAAGAATATCAGATTTTGGCACAACAGAACAGGGCTTTGAAAAAATCTAAATTTTTGCTCCAAGATTGCTACAAAATGTCAAACCATACGTCTATTTTGCCTACTCTGCATCTAGAGTGTCTAGTCATGTGTAAAATAATTGTGTGGGACTCAATTGATTAGCAGTTAAAGGTGTGCTGCAAGTGGAGTGTCATGATAAGCTGTAAAAAGTGTGCCGCAAGTGGAGTGTCATGATAAGCAGTTAAAGGTATGACTCAAGTGGAGTGTCATGATAAGCAGTTAAAGGTGTGCCGCAAGTGGAGTGTCATGATAAGCAGTTAAAGGTGTCTCACAAGTGGAGCATCATGATAAGCAGTTAAAAGTGTGATGCAAGTGGAGTGACGTAATAAGCAGTTAAAGGTGTCCCATAAGTGGAGTGTCATAACCAGTTAAAAGGTGTGCTGCAAGTGGAGTGTCATGATAAGCAGTTAAAGGTGTGCTGCAAGTGGAGTGTCATGATAAGCAGTTAAAGGTGTGCTACAAGTGGAGTGTCATAAGCAGTTAAAGGTGTGCTGCAAGTGGAGTGTTATAACCAGTTAAAGGTGTCCCAAGGTGTGGAGTGTCATAACCAGTTAAAGGTGTCCCACAAGTGGAGTGTCATAACCAGTTAAAGGTGTCCTACAAGTGGAGTGTCATAACCAGTTAAAGGTGTGCTGCAAGTGAAGTGTCGTGATAAGCAGTTAAAGGCGTATCACAAGTGGAGTGTCATGATATGTAGATAAAGGTGTGCAGCAAGTGGAGTGTCGTGATAAGTAGTTAAAGGTGTCCCACAAGTGGAGTGTCATGATAAGCAGTTAATGGTGTCCCACAAGTGGAGTGTCATGATAAGCAGTTAAAGGTGTCCCACAAGTGGAGTGTCATGATAAGTAGTTAAAGGTGTGCAGCAAGTGGAGTGTCATGATGAGTAGTTAAAGGTGTGCAGCAAGTGGAGTGTTGTGATAAGCTTTTAAAGGTGTGCTGCAAGTGGAGTGTCATGATAAGCAGTTAAAGGTGTCCCACAAGTGGAGTGTCATAACCAGTTAAAGGTGTCCCACAAGTGGAGTGTCATAACCAGTTAAAGGTGTCCCACAAGTGGAGTGTCATAACCAGTTAAAAACGTGCTGCAAGTGAACAGTCATAAGCAGTTAAAGGTGTGCTGCAAGTGGAGTGTCATGATAAGCAGTTAAAGGTGTCCCACAAGTGGAGTGTCATGATAAGCAGTTAAAGGTGTCCCACAAGTGGAGTGTCATGATAAGCAGTTAAAGGTGTGCTGCAAGTGGAGTATCATAAGCAGTTAAAGGTGTGCTGCAAGTGAAGTGTCATGAGCAGTTAAAGGTGTGCTGCAAGTGAACAGTCATAAGCAGTTAAAGGTGTGCTGCAAGTCGAGTGTCATGATAAGCAGTTAAAGGTGTGCTGCAAGTTGAGTGTCATGATAAGCAGTTAAAGGTGTGCTGCAAGTCGAGTGTCATGATAAGCAGTTAAAGGTGTGATGCAAGTGGAGTGTCCGGATAAGCAGTTTAAGGTGTGCTGCAAGTGGGGTGTCATAAGCAGTTAAAGGTGTGATGCAAGTGGAGTGTCCGGATAAGCAGTTAAAGGTGTGCTGCAAGTGGAGTGTCATGATAAGCAGTTAAAGGTGTCCCACAAGTGAAGTGTCGTGATAAGCAGTTAAACGTGTCCCACAAGTGGAGTGTCATAAGCAGTTAAAGGTGTGATGCAAGTGGAGTGTCCGGATAAGCAGTTAAAGGTGTGCTGCAAGTGGAGTGTCATGATAAGCAGTTAAAGGTATGCTGCAAGTGGAGTGTCATGAGCAGTTAAAGGTGTCCCACAAGTGGAGTGTCTGGATAAGCAGTTAAAGGTGTCCCACAAGTGGAGTGTCATAAGCAGTTAAAGGTGTGCTGCAAGTGGAGTGTCCGGATAAGCAGTTAAAGGTGTCCCACAAGTGGAGTGTCATGAGCAGTTAAAGGTGTGCTGCAAGTGGAGTGTCCGGATAAGCAGTTAAAGGTGTCCCACAAGTGGAGTGTCATGAGCAGTTAAAGGTGTCCCACAAGTGGAGTGTCCGGATAAGCAGTTAAAGGTGTGCTGCAAGTGGAGTGTCATGATAAGCAGTTAAAGGTGTCCCACAAGTGAAGTGTCGTGATAAGCAGTTAAAGGTGTCCCACAAGTGGAGTGTCATGATAAGCAGTTAAAGGTGTCCCACAAGTGGAGTGTCATGATAAGCAGTTAAAAGTGTTCCACAAGTAGAGTGTCGTGATAAGCAGTTTAAGGTGTGCTGCAAGTGTAGCGTCGTGATAAGCAGTTAAAGGTGTGCTGCAAGTGGAGGGTCATGATAAGCAGTTAAAGGTGTGCTGCAAGTGAAGTGTCATGATAAGCAGTTAAAGGTGTGCTGCAAGTGAAGTGTCATGATAAGCAGTTAAAGGTGTGCTGCAAGTGAAGTGTCATGATAAGCAGTTAAAGGTGTGCTGCAAGTGAAGTGTCATGATAAGCAATTAAAGGTGTCCATCAAGTGAAGTGTCATGATAAGCAGTTATAGTTGTTATGCAAGTTGAGTATCATGATAAGCAGTTAAAGGTGTGCTGCAAGTGAAGTGTCATGATAAGCAGTTAAAGGTGTCCATCAAGTGGAGTGTCATGATAAGCAGTTAAAGTTGTTATGCAAGTGGAGTGTCATGATAAGCAGTTGTTATGCAAGTGGAGTGTCGTGATAAGCAGTTAAAGGTGTGCTGCAAGTTGAGTGTTGTGATAAGCAGTTAAAGGTGTCCTGCAAGTGGAGTGTCATGATAAGCAGTTAAAGGTGTCCCACAAGTGGAGTGTCATGATAAGCAGTTCAACGTGTCCCAAAAGTGGAGTGTCGTGATAAGCAGTTAAAGGTGTCCCACAAGTGGAGTGTCATGATAAGCAGTTGAAGGTGTCCCACAAGTGGAGTGTCATGATAAGCAGTTAAAGGTGTGATGCAAGTGGAGTGTCATGATAAGCAGTTAAAGGTAACCCACAAGTGAAGTGTCATGATAAGCAGTTAAAGGTGTCCCACAAGTGGAGTGTCATGATAAGCAGTTAAAGGTGTCCCACAAGTGGAGTGTCATGATAAGCAGTTAAACGTGTCCCAAAAGTGGAGTGTCGTGATAAGCAGTTAAAGGTGTCCCACAAGTGGAGTGTCATGATAAGCAGTTGAAGGTGTCCCACAAGTGGAGTGTCATGATAAGCAGTTAAAGGTGTGATGCAAGTGGAGTGTCATGATAAGCAGTTAAATGTGTTCCACAAGTGGAGTGTTGTGATAATCAGTTAAAGGTGTGCTGTAAGTTGAGTGTTGTGATAAGCAGTTAAAGGTGTGCTGTAAGTGTAGTGTCATGATAAGCAGTTAAAGGTGTCCCAAAAGTGGAGTGTCATGATAAGCAGTTTAAGGTGTGCTGCAAGTGGAGTGTCATAAGCAGTTAAAGGTGTCCCACAAGTGGAGTGTCATAAGCAGTTAAAGGTGTCCCACAAGTGGAGTGTCATGATAAGCAGTTAAAGGTGTGCTGCAAGTAGAGTGTCATGATAAGCAGTTAAAGGTGTGCTGCAAGTAGAGTGTCATGATAAGCAGTTAAAGGTGTGCTGCAAGTAGAGTGTCGTGATAAACAGTTAAAGGTGTGATGCAAGTGGTGTGTCGTGATAAGCAGTTAAAGGTGTGCCACAAGTGGAGTGTCGTCAATTCTAGTCAATCAATCAATGTTAAGGAAATAACTCAAACCGGAACATTTTTTATACCATAAATATATTCTTATTTCCCCAACTGAAACAAAGATATTTTAATTATTCTAACATCCATAGTAGCAGCAGCGGGAAAGATAGGTATATGAAAGAGGCACATGATTATATGATAGATTATAACTAATTTAAATGTTGGCCAAAAATAGCTTCAATGGTTTGAAACACATGTTAACATCTAGAGAAACGAACACATTTAACATCAGAATCAAAAATATCCTAATATATGATGCAGATACCCGGGCCTACCATGTGGTACAGATAACTGGGCCATGAAAAAGAACTTATAAAGTTAAATGAAGGCCCTAGAGATGCAAACAGATAGAAGAGGAGGTCGTGTTGAATGGAAAAAAATACAGAGGTTTTTCTAGATATGTCGAATGAAAAGCCAGTTGTTGAAAGAAAAAAAAGCAGAGGCTAGCTAAATATTTTGGCCACACTAAAATGAATATACAATGAACAACCTTTATTTGACATAAAGTCATCAGTAAGGACCCTGTCCCAAGCTTTCATGTGTATTGGGCATATAGGGCTAGACCAAACTGCACTTGGCAGATGATGTGGTCAGCATCAAGCCAGACACCTTTACTTCCCAGGACTGTCTGCTACCCACTCAAGGCTGGGTCAACCTGGCAGCCAAGTTCATTTATGAAAAAACTCTGGCCCATGTCATGATCCGAACTCACGATCTTCAAATCTGCAGGTGAGCCTCTAGCTGCTAGACCATGGCGGCTCCCCAATAACAACCATACTGCGGGGAAAACTCTAGTGAGGCAATAAGTGTGGGATGATGACATGAAGAGACAGATTGAACAGCAATCTGACAGAGTATAGTTCCAGGACAAGTCAAGAGTCTACTGAAAGCAATGAAACTTTGTTGTAGAGATGGCATCTGGTTGATTGAAATTTCAACCAGTCAGTGTATATCTGGTTTAGTTGTTGACCTCAATTGTTTGCAGCTATTTGAAGGTTCATCCTGCAATCAAAGGCTGGGATATGATTCACTTCAGATATGCTATTTTACTCTAACTAAACAAAGAAAAGCTACCAATGATAATCATTCTTTACACAGCTGGTATAATTCAGATGCTCACAGAAAGGGTTGGGGGGGGGGGGGGGGGGAGGACAAAAACAAATGTGTCTTCTATTTCTTGGTGCATCTAAGTTTATAAAATTGAAAGAGCAGATGGTGAGGACAGAACATGGTGAGTGTCGCAAAAGCATGAGCATTTAAGATAGAAAACAAATATTAAACTCAGACAGGTTGAGTTGAGTTGAGTCAAGAATTGACATCACAGCACTCGGGGCATTCCCATGCACGATCTGTCCTTATCTTTAGCAACCAGCGCAGAGTTCCAATACTGATGGTACCAGTCACAATCTGGTTAAAAGTCCGTCTTGCCTTTCCTCTGAATGTAGTCAGCCGGCCAGACCCTCTGGTTACACCAAGGTGCCTCATTCTCTCTAGGCCATAATAATCTTCTTTCTCTACTGATTCCTTGACAACATCTGCCTTGTCATGTATCAATTTACCACCCAGTGGTGCAGATCCAGCCAATCTGTCTGCCTGTTCATTACCAACTATGCCAGCATAGCCTGGAGAAAAGATTAAAAGTATGCTCACTATCCATGACCTTTCCAGTGAAGCTTGCCACTCTGCTCGAAACATCCCTGTCTTTACCTTTTTCAGCATGCTTTCAGAGTCTGTTACAATTACGACATGTGTATGCATCTTGTTCTCTAGCCACCGGAGAACTGCAGTTACCGCCTCCACATTCATTCTGATGCTGGATGTTGTGGTGTCATCTGCTAGGCTGTCTTGCACTAAAGATTTTCCATTGGCTTTCGCTACAAACCCCCAGGCACTTCTCTTTTCTCTCAGCACCAAACCATCTGTATTGATATTCAGATCACCTGGGCGTGAATTGTCGTGAATTAACTGTTGGACTTCAACCTCCGTAGCACCTGATGGCCACTCTCTGCACACCTGGCCCAATGTGATCATAACCCTACACAGGTCAGACTTTTCCGCTGGTACTCTAACCCACTCCTCTCCTCGCCCAATGTTCTCCAGCATGCATACTTGTCATCAGACAGGTATGTATAGTAAGGATCTGTAGCTATATTTTTAAGAGTGTTGGAAATTTGGTGCTAGCCTTAAATATTTACAGACCTATCAAAACTTGACAAATGTTAGATCAGTATTCACAGCACACTCTGACTTCACATATTTCCTGGTATCCATTTCTAGACACGATCCACTTAGGAACTAAGGACAATATTCTTCTTCTTCCTGTTCACTAGCAGTAAACTCCAGGGAAAAGTTCTGGGTGTTTGTCCACCTCCGGCTTTTAGTCTTACTTCAGAACCTGCGTGTTGTTTGCACATCCATTTCACAGATCTGGCTTTTTTGTATGCAGACTTGTGGTACCTGGCGTCTCAGGCAGATGTACTGCGACTTTGAAGGAGGTCCCCATTTAGTCGACTCCAATGACATGCTTGTTGGGGAGGCAGTGGGTCTATTCTTGTTGTCCCAAAGGGGGTCCCAGAACCCACACTGGACAAGGTCAATATTAAATCAATACTTGAGGGATGCTGTGGTCAGTATCAAAGCACACTCTGACTTCACATATTTACTGGTATCCATTTCTAGGTCATATCCACTTGGGAACTCAGGCCAATATTAAAAAGCTACCTCAAGGGGGGTTCAAATCCACAGCACCACTGAGTGGCAGGGAGGCATGCCAGACATTGCTCTGCCACAGTTTATTCAGAGAAGTTTCAGGCAGTTCAATGAAACATACTTTTCTTGTTCATGTCAAAAGCATGGTTGTGAGGGAAAAAAATTAACAGTGGAAGCCAGTAAATTAAAAATAAGTGACAGGTGAGTGAAAATGATGAATCTTTTTAACACACACATCCCCTGATACAATGAAACAAAAAGGCAGGCTAACATCCTGTGAGGAAACATGAACCAATTACATACCTTATAAGCATGAACAAGAAAAGAAATCCCAGACCTTTGTAACATACTTAATAAAGCAAATAAGGAAATATGAAAATTATTCAAAAAAAATTTTAAATGACTCAGAAAGGTTACAATAAATAAGTTAAAACATACAAGATGTTGTAATTATATTTTTAGTAATCTCAACCATTGTCAAAAACAACACAAACATACTTGTTACTTTGACATTCTAGCACATAGGTCTGAACATTGTTGGGATCATTGTTATTAATTATAATTTTATGTCTCACTGGTTGAAAAAGACTGGCTCTCATTCAGTAGACTTGGGTCTGAACACTTGTTGGGGGGGGGGGGGGGGTGGATTTGAGTCTGCTGGGGGCACAAGTCAAATGCCAACAGGACATACTGAGCTGACTACACTAGCTACATAGTCCTCAGTTCTCACACTGAAACACCTCATTGTCCTACACACTGAAACACCTCATTGTCCTACACAGCCCTAAACACCTCATTGTCCTACACAGCCCTAAACACCTCATTGTCCTACACACTGAAACACCTCATTGTCCTACACAGCCCTAAACACCTCATTGTCCTACACAGCCCTAAACACCTCATTGTCCTACACAGCCCTAAACACCTCATTGTCCTACACAGCCCTAAACACCTCATTGTCCTACACAGCCCTAAACACCTCATTGTCCTACACAGCCCTAAACACCTCATTGTCCTACACAGCCCTAAACACCTCATTGTCCTACACAGCCCTAAACACCTCATTGTCCTACACAGCCCTAAACACCTCATTGTCCTATACAGCCCTAAACACCTCATTGTCCTACACAGCCCTAAACACCTCATTGTCCCTACACAGCCCTAAACACCTCATTGTCCTACACAGCCCTAAACACCTCATTGTCCTACACAGCCCTAAACACCTCATTGTCCTACACAGCCCTAAACACCTCATTGTCCTACACAGCCCTAAACACCTCATTGTCCTACACAGCCCTAAAACACCTCATTGTCCTACACAGCCCTAAACACCTCATTGTCCTACACAGCCCTAAACACCTCATTGTCCTACACAGCCCTAAACACCTCATTGTCCTACACAGCCCTAAACACCTCATTGTCCTACACAGCCCTAAACACCTCATTGTCCTACACAGCCCTAAACACCTCATTGTCCTACACAGCCCTAAACACCTCATTGTCCTACACAGCCCTAAACACCTCATTGTCCTACACAGCCCTAAACACCTCATTGTCCTACACAGCCCTAAACACCTCATTGTCCTACACAGCCCTAAACACCTCATTGTCCTACACACTGAAACACCTCATTGTCCTACACAGCCCTAAACACCTCATTGTCCTACACAGCCCTAAACACCTCATTGTCCTACACAGCCCTAAACACCTCATTGTCCTACACAGCCCTAAACACCTCATTGTCCTACACAGCCCTAAACACCTCATTGTCCTACACAGCCCTAAACACCTCATTGTCCTATACAGCCCTAAACACCTCATTGTCCTACACAGCCCTAAACACCTCATTGTCCTACACAGCCCTAAACACCTCATTGTCCTACACAGCCCTAAACAACTCATTGTCCTACACAGCCCTAAACACCTCATTGTCCTACACAGCCCTAAACACCTCATTGTCCCACACAGCCCTAAACACCTCATTGTCCTACACAGCCCTAAACACCTCATTGTCCTACACAGCCCTAAACACCTCATTGTCCTACACAGCCCTAAACACCCTCATTGTCCTACACAGCCCTAAACACAACTCATTGTCTAAACAACTCATTGTCTACACAGCCCTAAACACCTCATTGTCCTACACAGCCCTAAACACCTCATTGTCCCACACAGCCCTAAACACCTAATTGTCCTACACAGCCCTAAACACCTCATTGTCCTACACAGCCCTAAACACCTCATTGTCCTACACAGCCCTAAACACCTCATTGTCCTACACAGCCCTAAACACCTCATTGTCCTACACAGTCCTAAACACCTCATTGTCCTACACAGCACTAAACACCTCATTGTCCTACACAGCCCTAAACACCTCATTGTCCTACACAGCCCTAAACACCTCATTGTCCTACACAGCCCTAAACACCTCATTGTCCTATCACAGCGCTAAACAATGCTACAAACAGGCTGTCTAGATAGATTTTTTAAACACAGATGTACACTGAAACAAACACATGGATGACAAAAAATAAAGAGGATGTGTAAAGACTGATTGTGCAATTTGAGTGCATACAATAATATGCAGTAGTCTGAGCATAATTGTACAATATCCAGGAAGGCAGAATTGAACTAGGAATGCTAGCAGATGTATAGCCGACAATCAACACTGTTCTGGATTCCATTGATAACATTTATCTTGATCCCTATGACATGAAAGTATGCCACCCTCCCCATCTTCATGATATAATGTAGTCATTATTTAGCGGGATCTTTCTCAATCTGACGGTGACTAGATTTAGTCCCACCTGATTAAGCAGTATACACTATCAGTACTTAGGGAGGCTGCACAACAAATTTTCTTGAAATGTAAAAACAAATGAGTGTTCACATATTGTGAGTTGTAATGTATAACATTATCATTTTCTGATTAGCCATGTTTCTGCTGTTCTTGACATATGTTATCATAACTGAAAGTTGGGCACATGTGCAGTATTGCAATATATTAATCTTTTAGTCATATCATTTTCTATTTCTGAATTCATTTTTAGAGTAGATATTATGTGGTATGTAATGTTTGCTCCCTTGGCTTTGGGTCCTTGTAAAATATGAAAACATGTTTGCCTTAGTTTCATTACACGCTGTTACATTTTGTGGTGTAGCTGCAGTCAAGATATTACTGTTTCCTTTCACTTATAATGATCTGCTGCTTGCTTGGGGTCAATAAACCAGATTTGCATCATTGCAGTCAAGATATTACTGTTTCACTTATAATGATCTGCTGCTTGCTTGGGGTCAATAAACCAGATTTGCATCATTGCAGTCAAGATATTACTGTTTCACTTATAATGATCTGCTGCTTGCTTGGGGTCAATAAACCAGATTTGCATCATTGCAGTCAAGATATTACTGTTTCACTTATAATGATCTGCTGCTTGCTTGGGGTCAATAAACCAGATTTGCATCACTGCAGTCTGGTTGAGAAACTAGTGACTGAAGAAGTAAGGCATATCCAGTCCCCAAAACATGAAGCAAAATAAATAAGCTGAGAAATACCAAAATACATAGTTTTGGTGTAAAAAGAAAGTATATCATCATCATTCTTTATTTGGCAAGCAGAAGTAGAAAAGAAGAAGCTAAGAAGTAGAATATAACATTTAAAATACATGAACTACAACAACTCTAGCTGTGTCTGACACATAAAATACATGAACTACAACAACTCTAGCTGTGTCTGACATATAAAATACATGAACTACAACAACTCTAGCTGTGTCTGACACATAAAATACATGAACTACAACAACTCTAGCTGTGTCTGACACATAAAATACATGAACTACAACAACTCTAGCTGTGTCTGACACATAAAATACATGAACTACAACAACTCTAGCTGTGTCTGACACATAAAATACATGAACTACAACAACTCTAGCTGTGTCTGACACATAAAAATACATGAACTACAACAAACTCTAGCTGTGACTGACATAAAATACATGAACTACAACAACTCTAGCTGTGTCTGACACATAAAATACATGAACTACAACAACTCTAGCTGTGTCTGACACATAAAATACATGAACTACAACAACTCTAGCTGTGTCTGACACATAAAATACATGAACTACAACAACTCTAGCTGTGTCTGACACATAAAATACATGAACTACAACAACTCTAGCTGTGTCTGACACATAAAATACATGAACTACAACAACTCTAGCTGTGTCTGACACACAATAATATGGAGAAAAAAACCGTCATGAAACTAACAGACATGCCTTGGTCTAAGCATTTATCTTGTATGATTAATATCAATAAAGAGGGACAGAGTATATGTTTTTTTTTTTAATCATGAGTTTTACAAGAAAAATAAATATATTTAAACACTATTACACGTATTGCTAGCTCATTCTATATAAAAACATTGTGAATGTAGAACAAAGCGAGAATTTATGAGGTCTGCTTTACAAGAAGATATGTTTTTAAAAAACAACAGAGATTAGAGCTACAAAGCCCTGACATCAAACAATTGCAAACAAAATTCAACACAGACAGATACTATTGTCACTTAGGATCAAGTGTCTTACCCACTGGATTTTCTCATTCACCTTCGCTCACATCTTGCAAACTTCCCCAACATCTACCAGTTCAGACAGATTTTGTAATTCACTTTCGTTCACATCTTGCAAACTTACCCAACATCTACCAGTTCAAACAGATTTTGTGATTCACCTTCGTCCACATCTTGCAAACTTTCCCAACATCTACCAGTTCAAACAGATTTTGTGATTCACCTTCGTCCACATCTTGCAAACTTCCCAAACATCTACCAGTTCAGACAGATTTTGTGATTCACCTTCGTCCACATCTTGCAAACTTCCCCAACATCTACCAGTTCAAACAGACCTTCATCCACATTGTAAACTTCCCCACCTACCAGTTCAGGACAGATTTTTGTGATTCACCTTCGTTTACATCCACATCTACCAGTTTGTGAAACCTTCGTCAACATCCCCAACATCTACCAGTTCAGACAGATTTTGTGATTCACCTTCGTTTACATCTTGCAAACTTCCAAACTCTACCAGTTCAAACAGATTTACAAATTTGTTAATTCACCTTCTACATCTTGCAAACTTCCCAGTTCACCAGTTCAGACTGATTTTGTGATTCACCTTCGTCCACATCTTGCAAACTTCCCCAACATCTACCAGTTCAGACAGATTTTGTGATTCACCTTCGTCCACATCTTGCAAACTTCCCAACAGATTTTGTGATTCACCTCTACCAGTTCAAACATCCTACCAGTTCAATTTTTGTAATTCACCTTCGTTCACATTCTTGCAGATTTTGTGATTCTTCCCAAAACTTCCCCAACATCTACCAGTTCAAAACTGATTTTGTGATTCACCCCCAACATTCGTTCAAACCAGATTTTGTGTTCTTGCAAACTTCCCCAACATCTACCAGTTTCAGACATATTTTGCGTGATTCACCTTCATCCACATCTTGCAAAGTGATTCACCTTCCCACACAACTCCCCAACATCTACCAGTTCAGACAGATTTTCCAACATCTACCAGTTCACCAGATCGTTCGTCCACATCTTGCAAACTCCCCAACATCTACCAGTTCAGAGACAGATTTATGATTCACCTTCGTCCACAACTTCGCAAACTTCCCAACATCTATCAGTTTAGACAAACTTCCCCAACATCTACCAGTTCGAAACAGATTTTGTTATTCACCTTATCAGATAAAAGCACCCTCTGTTTAGAAAACTTCCCCAACATCTACCAGTTTAATCTGTTGTGACAGGATTTCTCTCTCACATTCACACACACACATGCATGAGAGAGATAGAGGGAGGGAGAGAGAGAGAGAGAGAGAGAGAGAGAGAGAGAGAGAGAGAGAGAGAGAGAGAGAGAGAGAGATACAGAGTGAGAGAGAAAGAGAGAGAGAGAAAGAGAGAGAGAGAGACAGAGAGAGAGAGAAAGAGAGAAAGAGAGAGAGAAAGAGAGAAAGAGAGAGAGAAAGAGAGAGAGAGAGAGCACATGCATGTCTGTATAATATAAATACTACCCAATCAGCAAGGCAGCTGACGCTGATGCTATTAATAGTTTGAAAAACTAATAATTAACTACAAATGGAGATAATGTAGTAATTATTGAAACAAACAAAGCAGGTCATGTATGTTTGTATGCTTTCATATGAAAATTCCAGTTTCCAAAAGAGTTTATGTACAGCTAATCGAATAAAATTTCAAATACATATAAAAATATGTAGGAGAACAATCTAAACATTTCAACATACAGGAATGGAAGTGTACATTTTGATAGTAACAAATGAAACAAACAAATCAACTGCAAATGTAATTTGATCGATGCATGAGGATTCACAGATTGTATGTCTATTGATACACCGGATGATATAAATCTATAAAACAAATCAATTTCAATACCTTCAGTCTTTGGTCCCTCCAGTCTGCATGCAATGTTCATGTTGCAAATTCTAATAGGCCCCTAACCATTTTCTTCTTTGATAAAAGTTTTTAGGAAAATCTGTTTTGTCATTTCTATTCAAACTGTCATTTCCCAGTGCAAATGTTCTCAAAATCAATCTATAGATCTGTCAGTAAAATGAGACTGTGTTTATTTGTTCTACCTATAAGGAAATCAGACTCCTCCTCCTTCTCAGGGTCAAAGAAGTCCATACATTATGAAAATATGTTTTGTGTGTGTCCTAAACCTAGCAACACAACATTCAGGAAAACAAACTTCAGTTCCAGATTGAGAATGTAATCCGTACTTGTTTCACATGCCATATAAATCTGATTTCCCCAACAAGCTTTTCACTTGATCAGCATATCTGTCAATCCCAAACAATATCTGTCAATCCCAAACAATATCTGTCAATCCCAAACAATATCTATCAATGCCAAACAATATCTGTCAATCCCAAACAATATCTGTCAATCCCAAACAATATCTATCAATGCCAAACAATATCTGTCAATCCCAAACAATATCAGTCAAGGCAAATATTGTTTATAAATTAAATGGTGGTGTCTAATTATTACCTTTCAAGCAAATATATATATACATATATATATATATATACACACACACTCATAAATCTATGTATACTGTGGTGTCCACTACCACATCACATTCCATGTTCATTAATTTCATTGCAACAAGTCTGATGCAGAGCTATGTGCATGGATAACAATGATCTACAACCTAACCTAACCAATATCTATCATAATCTATATAAAAAAAAAAGCTTATAAAATATATGTCTGTATACAGTTTGCATTTAAAATAGAAGTACTATTCCTATGGGTCTACATGTTGTTATTTGGCAGTGACTGATAATATTGTACCATGACATCCCATGCTTTAGGCGCCATAAAACCATCAGGCGGTGTGATACCTTCCCTGGCCATCTTTCGCATGCGAGTTCCTGAAATGAAATCATACTCGTCCTTTTTCTCAGGGTCAAAGAAGTCCATAGCTCGTTTACGTGTGTTATAGGCAGCAACCCTGAATGGAACAATTTCTAACTGTGTCAGACCTGGCGCCATTGTAAGAACCTGATCAAAGACAAATAAATATTCAATATTATTTCAACTGTTCAATGTCAAATTGACATACAAGTCCATAATATGAAAATCAAACGGAAACATATAAGTACTTGGGTGCAAACTTCAACTGCTCCAACATGCTGAGAGAAGAAATACAGTCTAGAATACAATCTGGAAATAAAGTATACTATGCCCTTCAACATCTGCTAAAGTCAAAGTGTCTGTCTCGCAACACCAAGATCACAATATATAAAACGTTGATAAGACCATTCACTTTATATGGCTCTGAAACGTGGAGCGTAACTAAAAGAGATGACGCCTTATTACAGGTTTCTAAAAAACAGTCTTACGACAAATCTTTGGACCCATCAAAGATGCAAAAAGCAGTGGATGGAGAGTGAGAAGCAACAATGAAATTCCTAATCTGTTTAAATCCCCATTCATCACTGGCATCATGAGAGCTAATAGAGTTCAATGGTTGGGGCATTTTGAAAGAATGTCAGATGACAGAGAAGTAAAAACTGTATACACGAGCGAGATTATTGGTCGTAGACCACAAGGCAGACCAAGAAGATGATGGAAAGATAATATCCAATCACACCTGCAAACACTTGGTGTCACCAACTGGAAAGAGAAGCCAACAGAGAGATGAATGGAGAGGGTAATATCTGCAACTTCAAGGGCTCGGAATGCTGAAGAATAAGAATGTAAAATCAACACTGAGTCAAAATCAATGATGAAATTTATCTTCTAACTATATCGCTGTCGACCTCTTGCTTACCTGCCTTGAACGTGTGCCTGGTATTAAGAGTGTTTATGTCCTTTAATATAGCCAAAATAGTTTAACTTCTTTCTTTTTTTTATTTATTTTGCAGCAACTTTATACTCCTAGTTTCTTCATAACGTCTGTATTTAACGTATAACCTAGACAAATGCATACTTCTGCATATTTTTTAGCCTGAAGAAACTGGAATTTGATTGTGTCAAATGTTACAATCCCTCAGAAAATGCTATTTCCATTTTATTTGAACACACTGGCCAGTTCTGGAATGGCTCATTATTTATTGGACAATTGTCACAGCAAAGTGACAGGTTGAGCCAGCCTCAAGTGGATACCAGCTGATGTCCTAGCAAGTCAAGTGGATACCAGCTGATGTCCTAGCGAGTCAAGTGGATACCAGTTGATGTCCTAGCGAGTCAAGTGGATACCAGTTGATGTCCTAGCGAGTCAAGTGGATACCAGCTGATGTCCTAGCCAGTCAAGTGGATACCAGCTGATGTCCTAGCCAGTCAAGTGGATACCAGCTGATGTCCTAGCCAGTCAAGTGGATACCAGCTGATGTCCTAGGCAGTCAAGTGGATACCAGCTGATGTCCTAGCCAGTCAAGTGGATACCAGCTGATGTCCTAGCAAGTCAAGTGGACACCAGCTGATGTCCTAGCCAGTCAAGTGGATACCAGTTGATGTCCTAGCCAGTCAAGTGGATACCAGTTGATGTCCTAGCGAGTCAAGTGGATAACAGTTGATGTCCTAGCGAGTCAAGTGGATACCAGCTGATGTCCTAGCGAGTCAAGTGGACACCAGCTGATGTCCTAGCGAGTCAAGTGGATTCCAGCTGATGTCCTAGCTAGTCAAGTGGACGCCAGCTGATGTCCAAGCGAGTCAAGTGGATACCAGCTGATGTCCTAGGGAGTCAAGTGGATACCAGCTGATGTCCTAGCGAGTCAAGTGGATACCAGCTGATGTCCTAGCGAGTCAAGTGGACACCAGTTGATGTCCTAGCGAGTCAAGTTGCCAGTGTCATGCTGACCATATCACTGTGTCAGTGCCAACTGGTCTATATATACCATTTTCACTTTAAACTGTACACTTTTCAAACCATCTAGGACATTTTTCAAATCAAACTGGATGATCTGCAAACCACCAAGGACGTTTTTCAAATCAATGTGGACATTTTTCAAATCATCCAGGAGGTTTTCAAATCAAATCGGAAGATTTTCAAACCACTGAAGATGTTTTTCATATCAAACTGGACGGTTTTCAAAACACAGGACATTTTTCAAATCAAACCAGACATCTTTCAAACCAAACTGGACAAAATTAAAGAACAGTTTTTTAAACCCTAAATTCAAGGATATGCTGGAACTTTCCAGATGTTTAAGAACACATTACATAATTCTTTCTGGGATGTTCTTTTGCGATATCTATAAATAGAGGAATGCGTTTTTTTATCCGTTTATTGTAGTCCTGTAAACTTAGCAAAGCACCCAAAAATGAGCAACCAATCTTACAAGGACGTGTATCTGAGGCAACGATGGTGTAAGCGAACTTCCTTAGCGCACAAAAAGTTTCTTATTAGGCTTGTGTTAGTCAATGGAAAAACTACCTACGAGACAGCTCAAGTCACTGGCATCAACCAGAGAACAGCAAGAAACATCATCAGTGCCTACAAACAAGAAGGTGCCATTTTCCAGCGAAACTGCGGTGGAAACAACAAAGAGAAGCTGACACCCAATGTCTTGCGAGCATTAAAGACATTGTTGAACGACATCCTGATGATACTTTGGTGCAGATACAGCAGCTAATGAAGGAGAACAGGACTGATTTATCCGTATCTTTAATTTTCAATAGCCTCAAAAAGCTTAAGATCACCCTAAAGAAGTGCCATTACAAACTTGACAGTGTCAACAGCATCAATTTAAGCCGGCAAACTTATGCTCTCAACTTCTCAGCACATGCTCCACAAGACAAGGAAAAGTGCATCTTCATTGATGAGTGTGGATTCAATTTTTATTTACTATGGACACAGGCTCGCTCAATGAGAGGGACACGATTAAACATTATTCTGCCCACAGTGGGAGGCCATTTTGTGACACTAATTGTGGAGATGAACAAGTGCTTAAAGTTACGATTGCAGGTGGTGTGATCACAGTAGCCAGGTGTAACCCAGGGAAAAACAATATTCCTAAGGCTGCTCAATCCGAATGAGTGAAAACTATTTTTCTACAGCAGGGTATCAATGTCTGACCTATAACGTTGAGAATGTGATCTTTAATGAGATCAATCTTTTGTGGAAATAAGATTTATTTCTGATGACTAACTTATCATGTCTGCATTTGTCGAAAACATCTCAGTCTGTATAAAGAGGGCATTCAGTTCAATTCTGTTATCAGAATGTCAAGGGTAAAATTCTGTGAACTGGGTGGACCCGATCTGTTGAGAAGACAATTGTAAACAGTGCATGTTGGAGAAGGTGTCCCAGACTAGAGCCGTTGGAGAAGGTGTCCCAGACTAGAGTCGTTGGAGAAGGTGTCCCAGACTAGAGCTGTTGGAGAAGGTGTCCCAGACTAGAGCTGTTGGAGAAGGTGTCCCAGACTAGAGCCGTTGGAGAAGGTGTCCCAGACTAGAGCTGTTGGAGAAGGTGTCCCAGACTAGAGCTGTTGGAGAAGGTGTCCCAGACTAGAGCCGTTGGAGAAGGTGTCCCAGACTAGAGCCGTTGGAGAAGGTGTCCCAGACTAGAGCCGTTGGAGAAGGTGTCCCAGACTAGAGCCGTTGGAGAAGGTGTCCCAGACTAGAGCCGTTGGAGAAGGTGTCCCAGACTAGAGCTGTTGGAGAAGGTGTCCCAGACTAGAGCCGTTGGAGAAGGTGTCCCAGACTAGAGCCGTTGGAGAAGTACTCTAGTTTCTAAGTCACTGTGATGACTAATATGTCAAAGTACTCTAGTTTATAAGTCACTGTCATGACTAATATGTCAAAGTACTCTAGTTTCTAAGTCACTGTGATGACAAATGTGTCAAAGTACTCTAGTTTCTAAGTCACTGTGATGATTAATGTGTCAAAGTACTCTAGTTTCTAAAACAGAATGTTATTTATATCCAAGGTGTCTTTAATGTCAGTAAAAATCAAGCCTCTTTCTTCTGGAGCTGTAAGTTTCATTATTGTTCTATTGAAGCCACTGTGATGTTTAATGTTTCTGAGACATAATGTAATTTATACCGCAGTTTGCTTCAACAACGAGGTCCTCTGGAATACATCTTTAAAAGCTACATCAATAATAACAGTAGCTGTAGTTGCCATCTTTCAACTGGAGATATTCTCCAGCACAACACTGAAAGAACAGCAGACATGCAACTTGCTCTGACCTTAGCTCCATGTGAAGGATCAAACAAATCTCTGCTACCATCTGGGTGTGGCATCCCAGCTGGATCCCTGCCTACAATGTAAAAGTTGGCCCCAGTGGCCATTCTAGCTTTAGCATGCCATTGTACCTGAAGAGGGAAAACAAAATAATATTGTGTTTTGACTAATAATCATGCTGTTTGTGATAGGAACACTCATGTCAATGGCTTTTAATCCTACATGTTAAGGCCCAAGCAACACTGTAAGGGTTGACTGAGAAGTTCCAACTTGCCCAAACGACACTCTCAGCGTTAATCATGTGTCCCGTACATACTGCTTCGCACACGGCTGCTTACTTGTTTCTAAAATTTCAAACTACCGTTAAAGTATTCAGGTAAGGTTACTCTGACAATTTCCTTTTAATAACATTCCGTTTCCCAAAATTCACATATTTATCGGATACATAGCCATATTTTTTTCAACAGTACATTTTCAAAGTTCGTTTTCTAGTGCCATGAATATCGATGTTCCAACTACAAGTAAGCGCGAGCGCGCGCGCGCGCGAGAGAGAGAGAGAGAGAGAGAGAGAGAGAGAGAGAGAGAGAGAGAGAGAGAGAGAGAGAGAGAGAGAGAGAGAGAGAGAGAGAGAGAGAGAGAGTGAGAGAGTGTGTGTGTGTGCGCGCGCGCGTGTGTGCGTGTGTGTAAAGGTCAATTTTCTGCCATTTTGCTTTAAAACTGTGTTCAGCACTCTGTGAGAACTTAGAGCCCCTGAGTGCTCAACAAACCCAGGAACTGATCATAACTTTGGAATAAGTTAGCATATTGAACAAACTTAAAAATGTTATTCTCAAATTTGGATATTCGCTACTCTTGTGGCTACAAAACCATGGTAAGTGAAGAATTTGTTTGTAAAATGTTGTTGTGAAATTAACACCTGCTGAATTCTTTCCTACTAACAATATTAAACATACATTTATCATCAGATTCAAAATATACTTTCATTTCTCTTTTAAAAAAATACATACTTTTGTATGGATTAAAAGTATATTACCTTCTCTATTGCCTTTCTTCTTCACCGCCCCTTCTGCCACTTTTGTAAAGAGAAATTAATGTGGGCTCATCATCATCATGTAGCAGGTCCTTTGCAGAACGTCGCTCTCATCCGTCTGCCTAAAAGAAACTCGGTCTCTCGCCAGTTCTCCCCCTCATGTACTTTCATATTCAAAAGAGTCACTTATATCCTGTGCCCGTCTGCGCGTTGGTCGGTCCCTGTCCCTCCTTCCTGGTACCATGCCTTCTGCTATAATTTTTTACAATCCGTTGTGGCGTTTGATATGACCAAAACTGTCAGCTTCCGAG
This sequence comes from Candidula unifasciata, assembly GCA_905116865.2. Lineage (NCBI taxonomy): Eukaryota > Metazoa > Mollusca > Gastropoda > Stylommatophora > Geomitridae > Candidula > Candidula unifasciata. The sequence goes on along the minus strand of CAJHNH020002643.1, from coordinate 523,056 downwards.
ACAGGATGCTGTTTATCAGCCAATCTTCCTTGATGTTCAGATCTTTCAAGAAGTCAGTATTTCTCCTCTTATTTGTCCAAGATATTCTGAGAATCTTTCTATAGCATTTCAGCTCAATAGCCCCTATTCTCTTTCTTGAGGGCTAGGGGATAGTCCATGATTCACATCCTATGTAGCCACAGGAAAGATGCATGCTCTCGAAATTCTAATTTTATCTCCTTGCTAGTGCTTAGACTTTTTAGGCTGTTTAATCTTTGCATTGCTATGGCCATCCTCATTTTAATTTCTGTCATAAACAGTCTCCACTGCTATTTATTATAGTTTATATATTAATTTGGGCTAAGTCTATCAAAATTCATGGGACTGAAAGAGTTAAAGTAAAGAAGCCTTTTTCAAACAATGAGATGTATAGGGTATATGTTGGTAGCCTTATGTATTTAGATCAACAGATACTTGATAATGTGGTAAATACCACACTTGCTGCTTTTACTCTCCAGAAGATTTCCTAGTACCCACTGCAGGCAAGGTACCTACAGTGACAGTTCCCATACAGAGTTGGTTTGAATTGTTATGTTACACTGTCTGCTTCTACAGCTTTTTTTCCCCCCTCATATAACAGACTTGGGTTTCTTCTGCTTCCTTAACAGCTTCTGGACAGTTTTCAATGTTTATAAATAAGCAAAACACAATACAGGGCAACTTTATGTTCCCTGTAGTGGCAAAAGAAGAGTAAAACAAAGAATAGGAAGATTTGCCTGTGTTTTGAATAGCATTTTTGCCCCAATCCGAGTAGCTTATAGTTGAAGGCTGAGCCATTTCCCTATTCACGTGAAACTATTTTGATGTTGTACAGACTGTAAAAGGAATATTTTACAAATTACTGGGACTTTAAACAAAACAAGTTTAGTAGCATGTTCAGTCACAGATACAAGACTTCCAACAGGAACACTTGGAAACATCAGCTTTAAATACTGGTCATGTGTTCCTTGAGTGCTCAGCCACTGTATTTTTAAAAACATCACATGTGCTGACTTTCTGAGCTTTATCTTTTTAGTCAAGGTCTAAACTGACACTTGTGTACTTCTTATTCTTATTCTTTGTCTTATGTTGGCTTGAAATTGATTATCTACAGGAAATCTACACTTGTGTACTACTTATTCTTATTCTTTGTCTTATGTTGGCTTGAAATAGATTATCTACAGGAAATCTACACTTGTGTACTTCTTATTCTTATTCTTTGTCTTTTGTTGGCTTGAAATAGATTATCTACAGGAAATCTACACTTGTGTACTTCTTATTCTTATTCTTTGTCTTTTGTTGGCTTGAAATTGATTATCTACAGGAAATCTACACTTGTGTACTTCTTATTCTTATTCTTTGTCTTTTGTTGGCTTGAAATTGATTATCTACAGGAAATCTACACTTGTGTACTTCTTATTCTTATTCTTTGTCTTATGTTGGCTTGAAATAGATTATCTACAGGAAATCTACACTTGTGTACTTCTTATTCTTATTCTTTGTCTTTTGTTGGCTTGAAATAGATTATCTACAGGAAATCTACACTTGTGTACTTCTTATTCTTATTCTTTGTCTTTTGTTGGCTTGAAATTGATTATCTACAGGAAATCTACACTTGTGTACTTCTTATTCTTATTCTTTGTCTTATGTTGGCTTGAAATAGATTATCTACAGGAAATCTACACTTGTGTACTTCTTATTCTTATTCTTTGTCTTATGTTGGCTTGAAATAGATTATCTACAGGAAATCTACACTTGTGTACTTCTTATTCTTATTCTTTGTCTTTTGTTGGCTTGAAATAGATTATCTACAGGAAATCTACACTTGTGTACTTCCTATTCTTATTCTTTGTCTTTTGTTGGCTTGAAATAGATTATCTACAGGAAATCTACACTTGTGTACTTCTTATTCTTATTCTTTGTCTTTTGTTGGCTTGAAATTGATTATCTACAGGAAATCTACACTTGTGTACTTCTTATTCTTATTCTTTGTCTTTTGTTGGCTTGAAATAGATTATCTACAGGAAATCTACACTTGTGTACTTCTTATTCTTATTTGTCTTTTGTTGGCTTGAAATTGATTATCTACAGGAAATCTACACTTGTGTACTACTTATTCTTATTCTTTGTCTTTTGTTGGCTTGAAATAGATTATCTACAGGAAATCTACACTTGTGTACTTCTTATTCTTATTCTTTGTCTTTTGTTGGCTTGAAATTGATTATCTACAGGAAATCTACACTTGTGTACTTCTTATTCTTATTCTTTGTCTTTTGTTGGCTTGAAATTGATTATCTACAGGAAATCTACACTTGTGTACTTCTTATTCTTATTCTTTGTCTTTTGTTGGCTTGAAATTGATTATCTACAGGAAATCTACACTTGTGTACTTCTTATTCTTATTCTTTGTCTTTTGTTGGCTTGAAATAGATTATCTACAGGAAATCTACACTTGTGTACTTCTTATTCTTATTCTTTGTCTTTTGTTGGCTTGAAATTGATTATCTACAGGAAATCTACACTTGTGTACTTCTTATTCTTATTCTTTGTCTTTTGTTGGCTTGAAATTGATTATCTACAGGAAATCTACACTTGTGTACTTCTTATTCTTATTCTTTGTCTTTTGTTGGCTTGAAATTGATTATCTACAGGAAATCTACACTTGTGTACTTCTTATTCTTATTCTTTGTCTTTTGTTGGCTTGAAATTGATTATCTACAGGAAATCTACACTTGTGTACTTCTTATTCTTATTCTTTGTCTTTTGTTGGCTTGAAATTGATTATCTACAGGAAATCTACACTTGTGTACTTCTTATTCTTATTCTTTGTCTTTTGTTGGCTTGAAATAGATTATCTACAGGAAATCTACACTTGTATACTTCTTATTCTTATTCTTTGTCTTTTGTTGGCTTGAAATTGATTATCTACAGGAAATCTACACTTGTGTACTTCTTATTCTTATTCTTTGTCTTTTGTTGGCTTGAAATTGATTATCTACAGGAAATCTACACTTGTGTACTTCCTATTCTTATTCTTTGTCTTTTTTGTGGCTTGAAATTGATTATCTACAGGAAATCTACACTTGTGTACTTCTTATTCTTATTCTTTGTCTTATGTTGGCTTGAAATAGATTATCTACAGGAAATCTACACTTGTGTACTTCTTATTCTTATTCTTTGTCTTTTGTTGGCTTGAAATAGATTATCTACAGGAAATCTACACTTGTGTACTTCTTATTCTTATTCTTTGTCTTTTGTTGGCTTGAAATTGATTATCTACAGGAAATCTACACTTGTGTACTTCCTATTCTTATTCTTTGTTTTTTGTTGGCTTGAAATAGATTATCTACAGGAAATCTACACTTGTGTACTTCTTATTCTTATTCTTTGTCTTTTGTTGGCTTGAAATTGATTATCTACAGGAAATCTACACTTGTGTACTTCTTATTCTTATTCTTTGTCTTTTGTTGGCTTGAAATAGATTATCTACAGGAAATCTACACTTGTGTACTTCTTATTCTTATTTGTCTTTTGTTGGCTTGAAATTGATTATCTACAGGAAATCTACACTTGTGTACTACTTATTCTTATTCTTTGTCTTTTGTTGGCTTGAAATAGATTATCTACAGGAAATCTACACTTGTGTACTTCTTATTCTTATTCTTTGTCTTTTGTTGGCTTGAAATTGATTATCTACAGGAAATCTACACTTGTGTACTTCTTATTCTTATTCTTTGTCTTTTGTTGGCTTGAAATAGATTATCTACAGGAAATCTACACTTGTGTACTTCTTATTCTTATTCTTTGTCTTTTGTTGGCTTGAAATTGATTATCTACAGGAAATCTACACTTGTGTACTTCTTATTCTTATTCTTTGTCTTTTGTTGGCTTGAAATTGATTATCTACAGGAAATCTACACTTGTGTACTTCCTATTCTTATTCTTTGTCTTTTGTTGGCTTGAAATTGATTATCTACAGGAAATCTACACTTGTGTACTTCTTATTCTTATTCTTTGTCTTATGTTGGCTTGAAATAGATTATCTACAGGAAATCTACACTTGTGTACTTCTTATTCTTATTCTTTGTCTTTTGTTGGCTTGAAATAGATTATCTACAGGAAATCTACACTTGTGTACTTCTTATTCTTATTCTTTGTCTTTTGTTGGCTTGAAATTGATTATCTATAGGAAATCTACACTTGTGTACTTCTTATTCTTATTCTTTGTCTTTTGTTGGCTTTAAATTGATTATCTACAGGAAATCTACACTTGTGTACTTCTTTTTCTTATTCTTTGTCTTTTGTTGGCTTGAAATAGATTATCTACAGAAAATCTACACTTGTGTACTTCTTATTCTTATTTTTTGTCTTTTGTTGACTTGAAATTGATTATCTACAGGAAATCTACACTTGTGTACTTCTTATTCTTATTCTTTGTCTTTTGTTGGCTTGAAATTGATTATCTACAGGAAATCTACACTTGTGTACTTCTTATTCTTATTTTTTGTCTTTTGTTGGCTTGAAATAGATTATCTACAGGAAATCTACACTTGTGTACTTCTTATTCTTATTCTTTGTCTTATGTTGGCTTGAAATAGATTATCTACAGGAAATCTACACTTGTGTACTTCTTATTCTTATTCTTTGTCTTTTGTTGGCTTGAAATAGATTATCTACAGGAAATCTACACTTGTGTACTTCTTATTCTTATTCTTTGTCTTTTGTTGGCTTGAAATTGATTATCTACAGGAAATCTACACTTGTGTACTTCCTATTCTTATTCTTTGTCTTTTGTTGGCTTGAAATAGATTATCTACAGGAAATCTACACTTGTGTACTTCTTATTCTTATTCTTTGTCTTTTGTTGGCTTTAAATTGATTATCTACAGGAAATCTACACTTGTGTACTTCTTATTCTTATTCTTTGTCTTTTGTTGGCTTGAAATAGATTATCTACAGGAAATCTACACTTGTGTACTTCTTATTCTTATTCTTTGTCTTTTGTTGGCTTGAAATTGATTATCTACAGGAAATCTACACTTGTGTACTACTTATTCTTATTCTTTGTCTTTTGTTGGCTTGAAATAGATTATCTACAGAAAATCTACACTTGTGTACTTCTTATTCTTATTCTTTGTCTTTTGTTGGCTTGAAATTGATTATCTACAGGAAATCTACACTTGTGTACTTCTTATTCTTATTCTTTGTCTTTTGTTGGCTTGAAATGATTATCTACAGGAAATCTACACTTGTGTACTTCTTATTCTTATTCTTTGTCTTTTGTTGGCTTGAAATTGATTATCTACAGGAAATCTACACTTGTGTACTTCTTATTCTTATTCTTTGTCTTTTGTTGGCTTGAAATAGATTATCTACAGGAAATCTACACTTGTGTACTTCTTATTCTTATTCTTTGTCTTTTGTTGGCTTGAAATTGATTATCTACAGGAAATCTACACTTGTGTACTTCTTATTCTTATTCTTTGTCTTTTGTTGGCTTGAAATTGATTATCTACAGGAAATCTACACTTGTGTACTTCTTATTCTTATTCTTTGTCTTTGTTGGCTTGAAATTGATTATCTACAGGAAATCTACACTTGTGTACTTCTTATTCTTATTCTTTGTCTTTTATTGGCTTGAAATTGATTATCTACAGGAAATCTACACTTGTGTACTTCTTATTCTTATTCTTTGTCTTTTGTTGGCTTGAAATTGATTATCTACAGGAAATCTACACTTGTGTACTTCTTATTCTTATTCTTTGTCTTTTGTTGGCTTGAAATAGATTATCTACAGGAAATCTACACTTGTGTACTTCTTATTCTTATTCTTTGTCTTTTGTTGGCTTGAAATTGATTATCTACAGGAAATCTACACTTGTGTACTTCTTATTCTTATTCTTTGTCTTTTGTTGGCTTGAAATTGATTATCTACAGGAAATCTACACTTGTGTACTTCCTATTCTTATTCTTTGTCTTTTGTTGGCTTGAAATTGATTATCTACAGGAAATCTACACTTGTGTACTTCTTATTCTTATTCTTTGTCTTATGTTGGCTTGAAATAGATTATCTACAGGAAATCTACACTTGTGTACTTCTTATTCTTATTCTTTGTCTTTTGTTGGCTTGAAATAGATTATCTACAGGAAATCTACACTTGTGTACTTCTTATTCTTATTCTTTGTCTTTTGTTGGCTTGAAATTGATTATCTATAGGAAATCTACACTTGTGTACTTCTTATTCTTATTCTTTGTCTTTTGTTGGCTTTAAATTGATTATCTACAGGAAATCTACACTTGTGTACTTCTTATTCTTATTCTTTGTCTTTTGTTGGCTTGAAATAGATTATCTACAGAAAATCTACACTTGTGTACTTCTTATTCTTATTCTTTGTCTTTTGTTGGCTTGAAATTGATTATCTACAGGAAATCTACACTTGTGTACTTCTTATTCTTATTTTTTGTCTTTTGTTGGCTTGAAATTGATTATCTACAGGAAATCTACACTTGTGTACTTCTTATTCTTATTCTTTGTCTTTTGTTGGCTTGAAATTGATTATCTACAGGAAATCTACACTTGTGTACTTCCTATTCTTATTCTTTGTCTTTTGTTGGCTTGAAATTGATTATCTACAGGAAATCTACACTTGTGTACTTCTTATTCTTATTCTTTGTCTTATGTTGGCTTGAAATAGATTATCTACAGGAAATCTACACTTGTGTACTTCTTATTCTTATTCTTTGTCTTTTGTTGGCTTGAAATAGATTATCTACAGGAAATCTACACTTGTGTACTTCTTATTCTTATTCTTTGTCTTTTGTTGGCTTGAAATTGATTATCTATAGGAAATCTACACTTGTGTACTTCTTATTCTTTGTCTTATGTTGGCTTGAAATTGATTATCTACAGGAAATCTACACTTGTGTACTTCTTATTCTTTGTCTTATGTTGGCTTGAAATAGATTATCTACAGGAAATCTACACTTGTGTACTTTATTCTTATACTTTGATACTTTGTCTTTTGTTGGCTTGAAATAGATTATCTACAGGAAATCTACACTTGTGTACTTCTTATTCTTATTCTTTGTCTTTTGTTGGCTTGAAATTGATTATCTACAGGAAATCTACACTTGTGTACTTCTTATTCATATTCTTTGTCTTTTGTTGGCTTGAAATTGATTATCTACAGGAAATATACACTTGTGTACATTGCTTGTTCTAAGTGTGCAGCAGTCAGACCGACAGAGCAAGGTATAGCCTGAGTGAGTGAGACATTGCTTGTTCTAAGTGTGCAGCAGTCAGATCGGCAGAGCAAGGTATTGCCTGAGTGAGTGAAACATTGCTTGTTCTATGTGTGTAATAGTCGGACCGTCAGAGCAAGGTAGTGCCCTGAGTGAGTGTGACATTGCTTGTTCTATGTGTGCAGCAGTCAGACGGCAGAGCAAGGTATTGCCTGAGTGAGTGAGACATTGCTGTTGTTCTATGTGTGCAGCAGTCAGACCGCAGAGCAAGGTATTGTCCTGAGTGAGTGAGACATTGCTTGTTCTATGTGTGCAGCAGTCAGACCAGCAGAGCAAGGTATTGTCTGAGTGAGTGAGACATTGCTTGTTCTATGTGTGCAGCAGTCAGACCAGCAGAGCAAGGTATTGTCTGAGTGAGTGAGACATTGCTTGTTTCTATGTGTGCAGCAGTCAGACCAGCAGAGCAAGGTATTGCCTGAGTGAGTGAGACATTGCTTGTTCTATGTGTGCAGCAGTCAGACCAGCAGAGCAAGGTATTGTCTGAGTGATGTGAGACATTGCTTGTTCTATGTGTGCAGCAGTCAGACCAGCAGAGCAGGTATTGCCAAAGAGTGAGTGAGGACATTGCCTGAGTGAGCAGAGACTTGCTTCTATGTGTGCAGCAGTCAGACCAGCCAGAGCAAGGTATTGTCTGAGTGAGTGTGACATTGCTTGTTCTATGTGTGCAGCAGTCAGACCAACAGAGCAAGGTATTGCCTGAGTGAGTGTGTCATTGCTTGTTCTATGTGTGCAGCAGTCAGACCAACAGAGCAAGGTATTGTCCTGAGTGAGTGTGCCATTGCTTGTTCTATGTGTGCAGCAGTCAGACCAACAGAGCAGGTATTGCCTGAGTGAGTGAGACATTGCTTGTTCTATGTGTGCAGCAGTCAGACCAGCAGAGCAAGGTATTGCCTGAGTGAGTGAGACATTGCTTGTTCTATGTGTGCAGCAGTCAGACCAACAGAGCAAGGTATTGCCTGAGTGAGTGAGACTATTGCTTGTTCTATGTGTGCAGCAGTCAGACCAGCAGAGCAAGGTATAGCCTGAGTGAGTGAGACATTGCTTGTTCTATGTGGTGCAGCAGTCAGACCAACAGAGCAAGGTATGTGATTGAGACATTCTTTTTAAAATGTGGCAGCAGTCAGCCCAGCAGAGAAAGGGGTTTGCCTAGTGGGTGAACTTTGCTTGTTCTTGTGTGCACAGTAACCAGCAAGCGGGTTTGTCTGATGAGTGGACATTGCTTGTTCTAGTGTGCGCAGTCAACCAGCAGGCAAGGTATTGCCTGAGGAGTGAAAATTGTTTTCAGTGTGCAGCAGTCAGCCCGGCAGGCAAGGTTTTGTCTGAGGAGGTGACTTTGTTTGTTTAAGTGTGCAGAGTCAGACCAACGAAAAGGGTTTGCCATTAGGTTTGTCATGTTTTGTTCTATTTGGAGCAGAAACCCAACAGACAAGGTTTTCCTAGGGGTTTGGCCTTGCTTTTTCTTTTGGTGCAACATCGCCCACGAGGGGGAAATTCCCCTGAGGAGTGAGACATTCTTTTCTATGTGTGCAGCAGTCAACCAGAGAGCAAGGTATACCTGATGAGTGAGAAGCTTGTTCTATGTTGCAGCGTCAGACCAACAAGAAAGGGGTTTTTTTCCTGAGTAGTGAGACATTGCTTTTTCATGTGTGCGCATTAATCTCGTACATTAGGCCTTCTTTGCTATGGCTGCATAAAAGGGGGTCTTTATTTTTATTCTTTGTTTTTTGTTGGCTTGAAATAGATTTTCTACAGAAATTTACACTTGTGTACTTCATTCTTTTTTTTTTGTTTTTCTTGGTTTGATTAATTATTCCCCGGAAATCTAAACTGTGTACTGAACCAAGGTGCATAATGAGCCTAATTTCCATTTTTTTAAAAGGGGCCAGTCCTTGGCACACGCAATTTTTTTCTAGAATTTTTTTTTTTAGGTAGACTTTAGTCCATCAAATAGGCCTAGGATGGCTGATGGGAACCTTTATGGAAAGGGGAAAAGACAAAAAGTAATTGACATACACGAGCTTTTTGATTTAATTTTTAGTGTCTTTTTGTTTTTAATTATGAACATATTCACATTTTTTTTATTCT
>CAJHNH020002643.1:259848-513633 GCA_905116865.2 Candidula unifasciata | reverse complement strand
CTGTGTACTTCTTATTTCTTATCTTTGTCTTTGTTGCTTGAAATTGATTATCTACAGGAAATCTACACTGTGTACTTCTTATCTTATGCTTGTCCTTTGTTGGCTTGAAATGATTATCTACAGAAATATACACTTGGTACTTCTTATTATTATTCTGTGTCTTATGTTGGCCTTGAAAATTGAATTATCTAACAGGAATCTACAACTGTGTAAACGTTATCTTATTCTTGTCTTTTGTTGGCGGGAAGATAGATTATCTACAGGAAATCTACACTTGTGTACTTCTTATTCTTATTCTTTGTCTTTTGTTTTCTTGAAATTGATTATCTACAGGAAATCTATCACTGTTTACTTCTGATCTTATTCCTTTGTCTATGTTGCTTGAAATAGATATCTACAGCGAAATCTACAATTTTGTACTTCTATTCTGATCTTTGTCTAGTTGGCTTGAAATAGATTATCTACAGGAAATCTAGCACTTGTTGTACTTTCTTATTCTTATTCTTGTCTTTTGTTGGCTTTGAAATAGAATTAATCTACAGGAAATCACACTGTTTACTTCATTCTTATTCTTTGTCTTGGTTGGCTTGAAAATAGATATCTACAGGAAATCTACCACTGTGTTACTCTTATTCTTATTCTTTGTCTTTGTTGGCTTAAATGATTATCTACAGGAAATTCCACACTTGTGTAATTCTTATTCTTATTCTTTGTCTTTTGTTGGCTTGAAAATCAGATTATATAAAGGAAATCTACACTTGTGTACTCTTATTCTATTTGTCTTTTGTTTTCTGGCTTGTTGAAATTGATATCTACAGGAAATCTACCTTGTGTACTACTTATTCTTTTCTCTGTCTTTGTTGGCTTGAAATAGATTATCTACAGGAAATCTTAACTGTTACTTCCTTATTCTTTCTTTGTCTTTGTTGCTTTGAAAATGTATTAATCTACAGGAAAATCTAACACTTGTTGTACTTCTATTCTTATTCTTTGTCTTTTGTTGGCTGAAATTGATTATCTACAGAATCTCACTTGTGTAATTATTATTCTTATTCTTTGTCTTTTGTGGCTTGAATGATTATCTACAGGAAATCACACTTGTGTACTTCTTATTCTTAGTCTTATTCTTTTGTGGCTTGAAATGTTGCTACAGGAAAATCTACACGTGGTACTTCTTATTCTTATTCTTTTGTCTTTTGTGCTTGAAATTGATATCTATATGAAATGTACATTGTGTACTTCTGTCACTTATTCTTTGTCGTTGTTGGCTTGAAATAGATTATACACAGGAAAAATCTTACACTTGTGTACTATTCTTATTCTTATTCTTTTGTCTTTTGTGTTGGCTTGAAATACACTTGTGTATTATCCTACAGGAAATCTACACTCTTATTCTTATTCTTTTCTTTTGTTGGATTGTGATTATCTACTTCCTTATACTTCTTATTCTTTGTCTTTTGTTGGCTTGAAATTGATTATCTACAGGAAATCTACACTGTGTGTACTTCTTATTCTTATTCTTTGTCTTTTGTTGGCTTGAAATTGATTATCTACAGGAAAATCTACACTTGTGTACTTCTTATTCTTATTCTTTGTCTTTTGTTGGCTTGAAATAGATTATCTACAGGAAATCTACACTTGTGTACTTCTTATTCTTATTCTTTGTCTTAATTTTGTTGTCTTTTGTTTGAAATTGATTATCTACAGGAAATCTACACTTGTGTACTTCTTATTCTTATTCTTTGTCTTTTGTTGGCTTGAAATTGATTATCTACAGGAACTTGTGTACTTCTTTATTCTTTATTCTTTGTCTTTTTGTACTGAAATAGATTATCTACAGGAAATCTTACCTTGTGTACTTTTGTCTTATTTTTTTGTCTTTTGTTGGCTTGAAATAGATTATCTACAGGAAATCTACACTTGTGTACTTCTTATTCTTATTCTTTGTCTTTTGTTGGCTTGAAATAGATTATCTACAGGAAATCTACACTTGTGTACTTCTTATTCTTATTCTTTGTCTTTTGTTGGCTTGAAATAGATTATCTACAGGAAATCTACACTTGTGTACTTCTTATTCTTATTCTTTGTCTTTTGTTGGCTTGAAATAGATTTGACAGCGAATCTACAGTGAAATCTACACTTGTGTACTTCTTGTGTATTCTTATTCTTATTTTGTCTTTTGTTGGCTTGAAATAGATTATCTACAGGAAATCTACACTTGTGTACTTCCTATTCTTATTCTTATTCATTATTCTTTGTCTTTTGTTGGCTTGAAATTGATTATCTACAGGAAATCTACACTTGTGTAACTTCTTATTCTTATTCTTTGTCTTTTGTTGGCTTGAAATAGATTATCTACAGGAAATCTACACTTGTGTACTTCTTATTCTTATTCTTTGTCTTTTGTTGGCTTGAAATTGATTATCTACAGGAAATCTACACTTGTGTACTACTTTATTCTTATTCTTTGTCTTTTGTTGGGCTTGAAATAGATTATCTACAGAAAATCTACACTTGTGTACTTCTTATTCTTATTCTTTGTCTTTTGTTGGCTTGAAATTGATTATCTACAGGAAATCTACACTTGTGTACTTCTTATTCTTATTCTTTGTCTTTTGTTTGCTTGAAATTGATTATCTACAGGAAATCTACACTTGTGTACTTCTTATTCTTATTCTTTGTCTTTTGTTGGCTTGAAATTGATTATCTACAGGAAATCTACACTTGTGTACTTCTTATTCTTATTCTTTGTCTTTTGTTGGTCTTGAAATAGATTATCTACAGGAAATCTACACTTGTGTACTTCTTTATTCTTATTCTTTGTCTTTTGTTGGCTTGAAATTGATTATCTACAGGAAATCTACACTTGTGTACTTCTTATTCTTATTCTTTGTCTTTTGTTGGCTTGAAATTGATTATCTACAGGAAATCTACACTTGTGTACTTCTTATTCTTATTCTTTGTCTTTTGTTGGCTTGAAATTGATTATCTACAGGAAATCTACACTTGTGTACTTCTTATTCTTATTCTTTGTCTTTTATTGGATTGAAATTGATTATCTACAGGAAATCTACACTTGTGTACTTCTTATTCTTATTCTTTGTCTTTTGTTGGCTTGAAATTGATTATCTACAGGAAATCTACACTTGTGTACTTCTTATTCTTATTCTTTGTCTTTTGTTGGCTTGAAATAGATTATCTACAGGAAATCTACACTTGTGTACTTCTTATTCTTATTCTTTGTCTTTTGTTGGCTTGAAATTGATTATCTACAGGAAATCTACACTTGTGTACTTCTTATTCTTATTCTTATACTTTGTCTTTTTGTTGGCTTGAAATTGATTATCTACAGGAAATCTACACTTGTGTACTTCCTATTCTTATTTCTTTGTCTTTTGTTGGCTTGAAATTGATTATCTACAGGAAATCTACACTTGTGTACTTCTTATTCTTATTCTTTGTCTTATGTTGGCTTGAAATTAGATTATCTACAGGAAATCTACACTTGTGTACTTCTTATTCTTATTCTTTGTCTTTTGTTGGCTTGAAATAGATTATCTACAGGAAATCTACACTTGTGTACTTCTTATTCTTATTCTTTGTCTTTTTGTTGGCTTGAAATTGATTATCTATAGGAAATCTACACTTGTGTACTTCTTATTCTTATTCTTTGTCTTTTGTTGGCTTTAAATTGATTATCTACAGGAAATCTACACTTGTGTACTTCTTATTCTTATTCTTTGTCTTTTGTTGGCTTGAAATAGATTATCTACAGAAATCTACACTTGTGTACTTCTTATTCTTATTCTTTGTCTTTTGTTGGCTTGAAATTGATTATCTACAGGAAATCTACACTTGTGTACTTCTTATTCTTATTTTTTGTCTTTTGTTGGCTTGAAATTGATTATCTACGGAAATCTACACTTGTGTACTTCTTATTCTTATTCTTTGTCTTTTGTTGGCTTGAAATTGATTATCTACAGGAAATCTACACTTGTGTACTTCCTATTCTTATTCTTTGTCTTTTGTTGGCTTGAAATTGATTATCTACAGGAAATCTACACTTGTGTACTTCTTATTCTTATTCTTTGTCTTATGTTGGCTTGAAATAGATTATCTACAGGAAATCTACACTTGTGTACTTCTTATTCTTATTCTTTGTCTTTTGTTGGCTTGAAATAGATTATCTACAGGAAATCTACACTTGTGTACTTCTTATTCTTATTCTTTGTCTTTTGTTGGCTTGAAATTGATTATCTATAGGAAATCTACACTTGTGTACTTCTTATTCTTTGTCTTATGTTGGCTTGAAATTGATTATCTACAGGAAATCTACACTTGTGTACTTCTTATTCTTTGTCTTATGTTGGCTTGAAATAGATTATCTACAGGAAATCTACACTTGTGTACTTCTTATTCTTATACTTTGTCTTTTGTTGGCTTGAAATAGATTATCTACAGGAAATCTACACTTGTGTACTTCTTATTCTTATTCTTTGTCTTTTGTTGGCTTGAAATTGATTATCTACAGGAAATCTACACTTGTGTACTTCTTATTCATATTCTTTGTCTTTTGTTGGCTTGAAATTGATTATCTACAGGAAATATACACTTGTGTACATTGCTTGTTCTAAGTGTGCAGCAGTCAGACCGACAGAGCAAGGTATAGCCTGAGTGAGTGAGACATTGCTTGTTCTAAGTGTGCAGCAGTCAGATCGGCAGAGCAAGGTATTGCCTGAGTGAGTGAAACATTGCTTGTTCTATGTGTGTAATAGTCGGACCGTCAGAGCAAGGTAGTGCCTGAGTGAGTGTGACATTGCTTGTTCTATGTGTGCAGCAGTCAGACCGGCAGAGCAAGGTATTGCCTGAGTGAGTGAGACATTGCTTGTTCTATGTGTGCAGCAGTCAGACCAGCAGAGCAAGGTATTGTCTGAGTGAGTGAGACATTGCTTGTTCTATGTGTGCAGCAGTCAGACCAGCAGAGCAAGGTATTGTCTGAGTGAGTGAGACATTGCTTGTTCTATGTGTGTGCAGCAGTCAGACCAGCAGAGCAAGGTATTGTCTGAGTGAGTGAGACATTGCTTGTTCTATGTGTGCAGCAGTCAGACCAGCAGAGCAAGGTATTGCCTGAGTGAGTGAGACATTGCTTGTTCTATGTGTGCAGCAGTCAGACCAGCAGAGCAAGGTATTGTCTGAGTGAGTGAGACATTGCTTGTTCTATGTGTGCAGCAGTCAGACCAGCAGAGCAAGGTATTGCCTGAGTGAGTGAGACATTGCTTGTTCTATGTGTGCAGCAGTCAGACCGGCAGAGCAAGGTATTGTCTGAGTGAGTGTGACATTGCTTGTTCTAAGTGTGCAGCAGTCAGACCAACAGAGCAAGGTATTGCCTGAGTGAGTGTGTCATTGCTTGTTCTATGTGTGCAGCAGTCAGACCAACAGAGCAAGGTATTTCCTGAGTGAGTGTGCCATTGCTTGTTCTATGTGTGCAGCAGTCAGACCAACAGAGCAAGGTATTGCCTGAGTGAGTGAGACATTGCTTGTTCTATGTGTGCAGCAGTCAGACCAGCAGAGCAAGGTATAGCCTGAGTGAGTGAGACATTGCTTGTTCTATGTGTGCAGCAGTCAGACCAACAGAGCAAGGTATTGCCTGAGTGAGTGAGACATTGCTTGTTCTATGTGTGCAGCAGTCATAATCATCAGTACATTAGGCCTCTCTTTGCTATGGCTGCATCAAAGTGGTCTTATTCTTATTCTTTGTCTTTTGTTGGCTTGAAATAGATTATCTACAGGAAATCTACACTTGTGTACTTCTTATTCTTCTTTTTTGTCTTTTCTTGGCTTGAATTAGATTATCTACAGGAAATCTACACTTGTGTACTGAACACAAGGTGCAGTGAATGAGCCTAATTTCCATTTCTGTTAAAGGCCAGTCCTTGGCATCACTGCAACTGTTTCCTAGCAGTTATTTTAGGTATGACTTAGTCTCATCAAATAGGCACTAGAGATGGCTGATGGGAACCTTTATGGAGAGGAAAGACAATAAGTAATCTGACATGACAAGAGCTTGTTGATTTCATATTTTAGTGTCATTTTGTGTTTTAATTGATGAACATATTCACATTTATATTCTTCAGTTCCTGGAATCATTCTGAAGTAGGAATACATTGCAGATTCATTCAAAGTTAACAAGTATAAAATAGATCAAGATATATGATCATTGTAAACATATCTGGAAGAGCCTGGCTCTTAAATGATTACTGATGATCTTGTGAACAGGTTGTTCTACTTCTTCTTTGTCTTGACGTCCTCTTTTACTGCTTCAGGTGTGCAGGGAGATATAAGGTCCCGCTTTATGCTTTTCCGGCTGCTTCGACCACAGACACATTGTGGTGCTGTAGAGTTTCTCTGATGTTATCTTCCCATTTGTTCTTGGTCTACCTCTTGCTCTACGTCTATATTCTTTGTTGGTATATGCCTTGTATGCTATAGTATCAGAAGGTGTTCTATCCAAGCAGGCAAACCATTTGATTTGCTGTCTTTGTATGTAATTTACAATTGTTATCTGTCAACTTTGTCTCGTATGACCTCATTCCTGATTTTATCTCTTCTGGTCACTCCTACAACCTTTCTCAGACACTCATTTCCATGGTTACTAATTTACTTTTATGTTTTGTTGTGAGTGACCATGTCTGGCAGTAGTAGCATAGGGTGGGACGGAATATGCTTTAATTGGGGTGGCTCTTTTTTAGGATTGGGATTGCCTTATGCTGTAAGAGGGGAGCTAGCTGTTCCAGTACTTGACCTGCGCCTGCTTTACTGCATTAAATGTCAATTTCTTCCTCTAATTTACCATCTTCACTGAATGTCGTGAAGTCAGATATTTAAACACAGATGCCTGTTTATTATATGTATGCTCAAATGCTACTACTACATACACAAATACAAAACAATACTAACTTCTGTTGGGCCTGCATACATCATTGGTGATGGGAAAATAGCAATGACTGTAGAAGCAGGGTCTAGAATTTGTGAATCTAGGATTGCTGCATGTTGCCTCATCCTGGTTGGTAGAGGTACATCATCATCTTTGGTCCATCCTCCTGAGGGTTTGAAGTTACACAGATTAACAGAAAACAATCACACAGGCAAACTGGCACAGTTAACATTACTTTTGCCAATAGACACTGTACATTACTTTCACATAAACAATTCAGGTTACATGTTTGTGTGTTTTTGTTGTTGTTTTGCTGTGTAACACATGCATACAAGCACATGTGCCCGTGCGCACGCACACACACACACACAAACAAACACAGATAAGTTTTTTAATATGCCGGGAGGTAATAGTATATGGTACCGGCACCTTTGTTAGACATTTTGTTTCAGCACTACGGTAATATACAATTTGTGGTGAGCACTGGCACCCTTTTTGTACAGAAAAATAATCTCTATGTTGATATATCTTTTTCTTGTCTCAGTGCCTGGATAGAAAGAGATCTCTGGAGCTGGCCCATCTGTGTTCAGAGTTTCCAGTTCTGCATGGATGACCTCAGGATCTGTTACTGTTGTATAAGACAGCTCTCTGTGGTGCTCTCTCTGCTGCCAGTCTGGTTACATGGCCAAACTATTGGAACTGTTGTCTACCCATACATTTCAGTATTGGTTCTGTGCCGACTTGTCTACCCATACATTTCAGTATTGGTTCTGTGCCGACTTGTCTACCCATACATTTCAGTATTGGTTCTGTGCCGACTTGTCTACCCATACATTTCAGTATTGGTTCTGTGCCGACTTGTCTACCCATACATTTAAGTATTGGTTCTGTGCCGACTTGTCTACCCATACATTTCAGTATTGGTTCTGTGCCGACTTGTCTACCCATACATTTCAGTATTGGTTCTGTGCCGACTTGTCTACCCATACATTTCAGTATTGGTTCTGTGCCGACTCTCCTTCTGATATGATCTTTTCCTACATCGATCTTTCCTTGTAACACCGAGCATGATATGTAAACATGTCATTGCTGTCTAGATTATTTTCATCTGTCTGTCTTTAAGACAATGTCCCTATCTGACACTGATAGTACAGGGTTGGTAAGAATACTGTGTTGAACTCCTTTTTTTTTTAGTGTTCATATTCATGTATTTGCAATTTCAATATTGGTGCCATCTTGCCTGCCTATAATCTGATTGGCTTTTCAGTTTCGTTGCTGTATTTCTTCCATTTCTGAAAAATCACTTCCTAGATATGGATAAGGTCACAATCGGGGTTAAGTGGCCAGTGTAAACAAAAACTGTATGAGATACAAACAGTTCAGAAAAGTATACCATGCAAGTAGAAACCGACAAATGCAGAATGAGTTGTTCAGTACTGAATGCATTCATTCTCTAAACTATCACGTTTTTTTAGTGTAACCCCCCCCCCCCCCCCCCCCCCCCCCCCCCCCCCCCCCCCCCCCCCCCCCCCCCGCGGGTGGCCAAAACTGAAGATGATATTTTTTTTTTTAACACTTTGCTATAATTAGTTATGAAAAAAAAAAATAGTAGGAAGTACATCAGAAAGCAACGTGCTTTATCACTTACTGTGAATATCTAGACATATGTGACTTAGGCGTTACGGATGCAGTGTTTAATTATAAAATAAATAAATGGTTCAATTATGCTGCAAGCAATTTGGCAACAACATGCTGTGCAATGGTTTCAACAATGGTCTGGGGGTGCTGATCAGTCAGACAGAAAATGCCAAACTATTAAATAACACTAACGGTTTTGTTACCACTGATGGGTGTCTCTTCCTGCGACATTCCTCTAACTCAATTGTTCCAAAAACACAGGTTGCAATGAAGTGGACTGAATTCCTTCCGATTCTTTAGTTCAGAGCCAAAGTGACAGAAGAGGGATCAACCAGTCTCAAAGACCTGGCACTGCAATACTCAGACAAGAATTAGAACTTGTTCCAACAAGCGTAAGTGGTTCACAGACAGCCGGCCACTGAAACTGATTGGTATCTGTTGGGGTATACAGACATAATGAGCCTAGGATGAGTTCATCTCTGCTCAGTCTACATCAGTAGAGGTTGTAATGTGGCTCTGATGGAAAATGCAAGACAAGATATTACACACAGAGAAGTGGAATGAGGTGTTATGATCAGTCTCATGGAAGATAAAGCAGTTGGTGGCAACAGAGATCATGATGCTCTCACTGGCTTGAGCTGCAACCATACTAACAACAAACAGTGGGTCGAGGGTCATGGAGACTCAGGGCTGTAGTGGCTAAGACTCTTAGGCAGTGGAGCACACCAGCTGTTCCCCCTCGTGAGTCTCTGGGTTCAGCCTTACATATGAAAAGGGCGCACTCAGGTGATAAGTCCTCTGACCTGGCAAACCTTTCCACAGTTAAGACCGTTGTGTGTGACCGAAAAGGTACATCCTTAAAAAAGTGACCCCTTTAACTAAGACCTTGCGGTCCTGGGACAAAATACAATGGATCTACAGAGGACAAAATTGAATTTTAAAAAAACCAAGCCTTAGGTGGATTTACGTGCTGAGAGGCTGAATGGTTGTGGGATAGAAAAGTCAGCCGTGAACGCGGACATCTGGTCAGCAGGAGGGGCAATGCCAGACTCCATAGAGAAATCCACTGCCTCTTCCCTAGCAGGCAAGCTCTACTATGGTGACCGGCTACTTTCTGCACCAGTACACATTTTTTTAATTTGGATTTTTTTTTTTTATAAGAATTGTCGCCAGAGCTACCAAGCACATTCTCTGCGCTTAACGTCATCTTCATAGAGCAACAAATAGAAAGTAAAGAGGAGCTAACAAGGAAATGGTGAGAAAAGAAAGCAGAGAAATAGAAAGGTGAAGAGTGGAAGCACAGCTACCTGATTTCACCACTTCCTAAGCCTGGCAAGAATCATTCAACACTCAGCGGCTTTAGAATCATAACCCTACCTTTGGTAAAGTGTTGAAGATAGAGGGGGGTAAGCTACAAGAATTTGTGGAGCAGAGAAAGCTACTTCCAGGTTTGACACCTTGAAAGGTTTCCAGATCAGACAGGAAACGGAGGCAGAGGCACTTTATTTAGAAGATGCTTACAACAGAGTCAGATACAGCATCTTGATAAAAGTGCTTATGGAGAAGGGAGTCTGTCCTTGGTTGGTGAACTGGATAGCAGCCGTTTTGTACACATGCGGGGTAGTTCTCCACCTGGGTTCATGGACCTCTGAACCATGTATAGCCCCAGGACTACCATAGGGATCTGCAACTTCACATGTGCTGTTCAATGTTTTTATGAGCAAAATTGCATACCTGGAAACACCTGGAGTTGGCAGAATACTGATATTTGCAGATGATGTTCTCATATATAGGAAAGGGATAGATCGGGATCAAATAGCTTAAAAGTTACAGGAGACAGTAGATAAGGTGACTGACTGGTGTACAGAGATGAGTGCTGTAATCAACCCAGAAAAGGCAACCGCCCTGTGCTGTTTTGTGGACAACAGGATTGTTTGAGCAGATGTTCCCAGAATTTAATAAATGGCAGGGACATCAAAAGAGAAAACAGAAAGTGGTACCTGGGTTTCACCTTTGACAGAAGTTTGTTTCAAGGATCACGAAGAGGGAGTTGTGACAAAGGCTCAAAAAGGTCTTAATGCACTAAAGATTATGGAGCAGAGAATGCTGTTCACACTTTACCAGCGCTTAATCATCTCAGTGATTGATTATGGATTGGGGTTACTCACTGTCTTGAAGAGTCAGCTAGAGAAACTGGAGCGCATACAGAATGAAGCTATGCGGGTGATCCTGGGATGTACAAGAGATACCCTGATTGTGTGCATGCAATACATCCTTGCATT
Source organism: Candidula unifasciata (assembly GCA_905116865.2). Taxonomy (NCBI): domain Eukaryota; kingdom Metazoa; phylum Mollusca; class Gastropoda; order Stylommatophora; family Geomitridae; genus Candidula; species Candidula unifasciata. The sequence goes on along the minus strand of CAJHNH020002643.1, from coordinate 502,779 downwards.
GCCGACTATTGCCTATAGGCTAAAGGTGCTGCAGGCTAAGTCATACCTCAGAGAAGCTGCAGATAAATAGCACCCTCTAGGCTTTGGATACAGTTAAGCGTCAGAGGCTGAAAAGGGGAAAATCAAGGATGGCTCAAGCATAAGACAAGTATGCACGCTGAAGCACATTGGGCGAGAAGAGGAGTGGCTCAGAGTACCAGAGGAAAAGTCTGACCGGAAGTGCAGAAAGTGGCCAGCGGGTGCCATGGAGGTGGAAGTCCAACAGTTAATTCATGACAATTCACGCCCAGGTGATCTGATTATCTATAGAGATGGTGAGAGAAAAGAGAAGTGCCTCATGTCATAATTGTAACAGTCTCTGCAGGCATGCTGAGAAAGGTGAAGAGAGGGATACTTCAAGCAGAGTGACAAGCTTCACTGGGAAGGTCACTGTTAGTGAGCATACTTTGGATCTTTTCTCCAGGCTATGCCGGCATAGTGGGTAATAAACAGGCAGATGATTGGATGGATCTGCACCAATGGGTTGTGAATTTGATACGTGACAAGGCAGATGTGGTCAAGGTCCTTTGGGAGCAAGCAACGGAATCAGTAGAGAAGGAAGATTATTATGGCCTGGGGAGAATGAGGCGCCTGGGTGTAACCAAAGGGTCTGGCCAGATCACTACACTCAGAGGAAAGGCAAGACAGACATATAACCAGGTTGTGACCAGTACCATCAATATTGGAACTCTAAGCTGGCTGCTGAAGATGAGGACAGAGCACGCATGGAAATGCCCGAGTGCTGTGATGTCAATTCTTGACTCAACTCAACTCAACTCAATTACTATAAAACATAAAATTGCCACAAACAGCCAACATATACAGGAGTTGATTTGCAACACTCTGTAAAGTCACAAACAGCCAACATATACAGGAGTTGATTTGCAACACTGTAAAGCCACAAACAGCCAACATATACAGGAGTTGATTTGCAACACTCTGTAAAGCCACAAACAGCCAACATATACAGGAGTTGATTTGCAACACTCTGTAAATGACATGTAAATGACATGCAACTAACTCTGGCAGTGGGTCAAAATGACCCACATAACCAGTTCAAATATATAAATTTTAATATATTTATTTTATTATATATTTGAAATACATTCTTATAGTTTCTTCATATCTGGGTTCATCTGGGTAAAGATTTGACATCTCAGCATTCAGGACACGCCCATATAAGCGCTGTCTTTCTCCTCAACGGCCAGTGACGAGTCCACACTCGACTGATGATACTAATTGTTCTCTGGGCCAAATACACATGTGACTCTTACCACCAGTGACTTCTGCATTAATGTGACCCATTCCATTTGAAAAAACCTGACTCCATCTTCCTGATTTTCTGCACACACCTCAATGCCACCGTTACCACCTCAGCCTCCATTCTCATGCTGGATGTAGTAATGTCATATGCCAAGCTCTCCTCAGTTGTCATTCTCTCTCATGCTGGATGTAGTAATGTCATATGCCAAGCTCTCCTCAGTTGTCATTCTCTCTCATGCTGGATGCAGTAATGTCATATGCCAAGCTCTCCTCAGTTGTCATTCTCTCTCATGTTGGATGTAGTAATGTCATATGCCAAGCTCTCATCAGTTGTCATTCTCTCTCATGCTGGATGTAGTAATGTCATATGCCAAGCTCTCCTCAGTTGTCATTCTCTCTCATGCTGGATGTAGTAATGTCAAATGCCAAGCTCTCCTCAGTTGTCATTCTCTCTCATGCTTTTACAATGAAACCATACCCAATCCTTGTGACCTGTGGCCACTGACCCATCAGTGAATATGATATCTCCTGGCCTAGAGTTGTCTTCTGTTAACTTTGAGTCTCTGTCCGTGTCCATTTCCTCCATTCCTGTGCCAACAACTCTTGGCAGCTCTTCTCTGCCCTCCACTACTTTCCTGTAACCATTTGTTTAGCTTGGGTCATCCAGGATCTGCCCCTCTCGAGTATATCAACCTTGACTGTGTCCAATTTCTGCAACTGAATCTTTGACACGGTTAGCATCCCCAAAACATATTTAATGACGGGCAGAGCAAGGTATAGCCTAAGTGAGTGTGCCATTGCTTGTTCTATGTGTGCAGCAGTCAGACCGACAGAGCAAGGTATAGCCTGAGTGTGTGTGACATTGCTTGTTCTATGTGTGCAGCAGTCAGACCGACAGAGCAAGGTATAGCCTAAGTGAGTGTGACATTGCTTGTTCTATGTGTGCAGCAGTCAGACAACCAGAGCAAGGTATAGCCTAAGTGAGTGTGTCATTGCTTGTTCTATGTGTGCAGCAGTCAGACCGACAGAGCAAGGTATAGCCTGAGTGAGTGTGACATTGCTTGTTCTATGTGTGCAGCAGTCAGACCGACAGAGCAAGGTATAGCCTGAGTGAGTGTGACATTGCTTGTTCTATGTGTGCAGCAGTCAGACAACCAGAGCAAGGTATAGCCTGAGTGAGTGTGACATTGCTTGTTCTATGTGTGCAGCAGTCAGACTGACAGAGCAAGGTATAGCCTGAGTGAGTGTGACATTGCTTGTTCTATGTGTGCAGCAGTCAGACCGACAGAGCAAGGTATAGCCTGAGTGAGTGTGACATTGCTTGTTCTATGTGTGCAGCAGTCAGACTGACAGAGCAAGGTATAGCCTGAGTGAGTGTGACATTGCTTGTTCTATGTGTGCAGCAGTCAGACTGACAGAGCAAGGTATTGTCTGAGTGAGTGTGACATTGCTTGTTCTATGTGTGCAGCAGTCAGACTGACAGAGCAAAGTATTGCCTGAGTGAGTGTGCCATTGCTTGTTCTATGTGTGCAGCAGTCAGACCGACAGAGCAAGGTATTGTCTGAGTGAGTGTGACATTGCTTGTTCTATGTGTGCAGCAGTCAGACTGACAGAGCAAAGTATTGCCTGAGTGAGTGTGCCATTGCTTGTTCTATGTGTGCAGCAGTCAGACCGACAGAGCAAGGTATTGTCTGAGTGAGTGTGACATTGCTTGTTCTAAGTGTGCAGCAGTCAGACTGACAGAGCAAGGTATTGCCTGAGTGAGTGTGCCATTGCTTGTTCTATGTGTGCAGCAGTCAGATCAGCAGAGCAAGGTATTTCCTGAGTGAGTGTGCCATTGCTTGTTCTATGTGTGCAGCAGTCAGACCAGCAGAGCAAGGTATTGCTTGAGTGGGTGTGCCATTGCTTGTTCTATGTGTGCAGCAGTCATAATCATCAGTACATTAAGCCTCTCTTTGCTATGGCTGCATCAAAGTGGTCTCTGAAAGACAGTCCCCTGTCAAATGTAATTCCTATATATTTTAGTGTGTTTCTCCTTATGGCCACTTCATTTATTGTGATCTTGGTTTTTGTCTGCTTTCACAATTCTACTGTCCATTGAACACCATAATGTTGATGCTCTATCCATTGAACACCATAATGTTGATGCTCTGTCTATTGACCACCATAATGTTGATGCTCTATCCATTGAACACCATAATGTTGATGCTCTGTCCATTGAACACCATAATGTTGATGCTCTATCCATTGAACACCATAATGTTGATGCTCTGTCCATTGAACACCATAATGTTGATGCTCTGTCCATTGAACACCATAATGTTGATGCTCTGTCCATTGAATACCATAATGTTGATGCTCTATCCATTGAACACCATAATGTTGATGCTCTGTTCATTGAACACCATAATGTTGATGCTCTAAGTTTTTCAAATATAGTCTTTTCAAATTGTATCCATCACCACTTGCAGCGCCTTCAGTATTCTCTTTCTATCCCTGGCCTGCCTGTATGCCAGCACATTGTCTGCAAAAGTGAACACTCTTCCAATTGCTGGTGCCTCAATAGCTGAGCTGGTATTTGTTGAGAGCACTGGTGAGATAGCTGAGCCCATGGGTAAACCAGATGACAGAACACTGGTCTCAAGTCTAGGAGCCCAAGCACACTGCTAGCTGGCTTTCATACATGGCTGATTGGTCTCAAGTCTAGGAGCCCAAGCACACTGCTAGCTGGCTTTCATACATGGCTGATTGGTCTCAAGTCTAGGAGCCCAAGCGCACTGCTAGCTGGCTTTCATACATGGCTGATTGGTCTCAGGTCTAGGAGCCCAAGCGCACTGCTAGCTGGCTTTCATACATGGCTGATTGGTCTCAGGTCTAGGAGCCCAAGCGCACTGCTAGCTGGCTTTCATACATGGCTGATTGGTCTCAGGTCTAGGAGCCCAAGCGCACTGCTAGCTGGCTTTCATACATGGCTGATTGGTCTCAAGTCTAGGAGCCCAAGCGCACTGCTAGCTGGCTTTCATACATGGCTGATTGGTCTCAAGTCTAGGAGCCCAAGCGCACTGCTAGCTGGCTTTCATACATGGCTGATTGGTCTCAGGTCTAGGAGCCCAAGCGCACTGCTAGCTGGCTTTCATACATGACTGCTGCCAAACAGTTCACAATTCAGGACAGACTTATGGCCATCACCGCATACAACCAATTTTGAAATGTTATGAAAGAGCTCAGTTGTTAATTATAAAATATTACACAGAATAATAATTTAAATGTTACTGCCAAATCTGTCAATATTACTAAAGGTGTATGACATTCTTATAAAATGACAGACCATAATAACAACTGAAATCAGCTCCTACCTAAAGGATGCAAGAGAAGAACTGGTTTCTTGTAGCCCTTCTCCAACAGTTTCTTTCTAGTGTCTGACATTAGTAATGCATGTCCATTATGGATTGGGTTCCTCAGTTGAAAAGCAAAGACTGCATCTGCCTACAAATCAACAACAGCCTGCATCAGTATATGAATCCAAAGTCTGTTTAGAAACAAACTCTTCTGAAAATTCTCAATTCGACAAAATATAACTTGCCCGGGAGGGGGGGGGGGGGGTTGATATAAAATGCAACTAATTGGAAGTTTGCAGAAACCAGATGTGTTGGGTTGAAATGTGCATATATCAAAGTCTAGCTGTGCAGCTTAAAACTTCACGCCAGCTACTCTTTTAAGAGTAGGAGAAAGAGGAGGAGGGGGAAGAGGAGGAGAAAAAGAAGAAGCAACTATGATCTTCTTCATAGTTTTTCACCAGCTGTAAATTCTGGCAAAGGTTTTGGTTGTTCATCCACCTCTGGACTTTGGCCTTGATCCAAAAATTAAGCTTTGTGTGCACATCCATTTGATAAGATGTAGTGTATTTGTATGCAGACTGTTGGTTCCTGGCCTCTCAGGCATATGCACTCCGACTTGGAGGGAGACACCTCTAATTAGTCAGTTGTTGCATCACGCTTGTTTGGGGAAGGTGGGGAGCAGTGCGTCTATTATTGTTTTCTCTCTTTAGTCAGTTGTTGCATCACACTTGTTTGGGGAAGGTGGGGGAGCAGTGCATCTATTATTGTTTTCTCTCTTTAGTCAGTTGTTGCATCACGCTTGTTTAGGGAAGGTGGGGAGCAGTGCATCTATTATTGTTTTCTCTATTTAGTCAGTTATTGCATCACACTTGTTTGGGGAAGGTGGGGGAGCAGTGCATCTATTATTGTTTTCTCTATTTAGTCAGTTATTGCATCACACTTGTTTGGAGAAGGTGGGGAGCAGTGCATCTATTATTGTTTTCTCTATTTAGTCAGTTGTTGCATCACACTTGTTTGGGGAAGGTGGGGAGCAGTGCATCTATTATTGTTTTCTCTATTTAGTCAGTTGTTGCATCACACTTGTTTGGGGAAGGTGGGGAGCAGTGCATCTATTATTGTTTTCTCTATTTAGTCAGTTATTGCATCACGCTTGTTTGGGGAAGGTGGGGAGTAGTGTGTCTATTATTGTTAATGGGGTCCCAGAAGACAACAGGAAGAAATGATTGCTATGACACAGTGACTGGAGGAGGGGCCCACAGTGGCTAACAGTTACATCTCCAGCAGTGACATCATTGTTTTCCTCCTAACTTCAATGCAGCCTTGTAAGATAAGCCCAGGGATGACTTTCTGGGAAGGTGATGGACATCATTGTTTTCCTCCTAACTTCAATGCAGCCTTGTAAGATAAGCCCAGGCATGACTTTTTGGGAAGGTGATGGACATCATTGTTTTCCTCCTAACTTCAATGCAACCTTGTAAGATAAGCACAGGGATGACTTTCTGGGAAGGTGATGGACATTCCACCTTATCAGGCCTATATACAATGGCTTTTTTTACTGTAACAGCTTTATATCTTCACACTTTAAGCACATAATAAATATCCAACTCTTTCTGGACATATCGCCGATTAGATGGTGACAGAACTAGTGACATTCTGGCATACCACAGATTCAGTGGTTGATGACATAGACGCTCTACTATTGTTTCAATCGCTAGGAAAGTCAATTTGCATGAACCTGTTTTTTTTTAAAACAAGAATTAGCGAAATAAAGTATTTTCATTTTCAAAGCATGTGGAAGTGAGAGGTTTAATTTTCAATTTGGTTTTAATCAAAGTGTGATACAATTTTTGTGTGATCTTCACACAAAAAAAGGTTAATATATCCAAGGTAGTTAGATCAAATGCCTCAAATAAAGACTAGTTGATGCATAAACGAATATAGAAGGTATGTGAATTTATAGAAATTGATATCAGTGTTGCTTATGAAGTTAAAAAAAAAAAACAGGTAGTAGAAAATGTTTTGTGTCAAAACGCTTCATGTGTGAAACATCCCTGAATGTGGTGTGATTTTAATATTTTGCTGATGTAATACTGATTCTTAAATAGTTTACATGTATTCTGTCTTCATTTCTCCTTAATTTGATACATTGATTGTCACAATACAGCCAATACTTTTTCTTCATGACGGTTTTAGCTTTGTTATGTTGCAGTAAAACAGATTCAGCTCAGAATCAATTCTGTTTAAACTCCAGAAAAAAGCTGCCGTCCTGAAAGAGTTAAGGGTTGACTACCACTTGGTAAATGTAGAAATCAGATGTGAGGTATGAGCCTTGACACACTCTTTTTGTTCCTGTCATTGATTTTTCCTATGGTATTGTTATCAGCATTAGTAAGGTTAAGATAACATGTGTTTGTGATACATACTATATATACACGAACTGATACATGCTGCAGGAGATAGCAGATTATGGAGAGGCATGATCGCCCACGCAAGTCGGCAAGGCACCTGATGATGATGATGATGACTATATCTGATGTTGTCAAGGTACCCAAAGGCTTGTTCAGACTAGTTCCATTTACTGTGATTTTGCTGATGCATTCTGGAAGATATTTTCTTATTGCAATTACCATAACTTATGTTTTTCCGCTGTTCAAACATAAACTTTCTTCTTGATTTTTTTATTAAAATTCGATGTATCAATACTTATAACTGCGTTGTATGTTCAGTGACACAACCCATTCTCTCAGCATATTGCAGGCAATTCACAAAATGCTGAACAACTGGCATCACTAGTATGTCTTATATGAATCTCATTAATATTTCACTAAGCTAATTAAACAGTCCAGGTGGTAGTATATAGCTGGTTGACACACACACGCATGCACTCACTCTCTCTCAAATTTTTTGCATCAATGCTGCAGGTTTTCAAAAATCTGATATATTTTTTATAATTGATACTTACACCAAGTTCTCTGAATTTGAGCCTCAACTCTCGTGGCGTTAGTCGATATTCATCCAGTCCATCATTCCATAATATTCTATCTAACACTTCTAGATCTCCTCCAACCAGCCAGTCCCCACTGTCCATGATCATCTGAAATATCAACCACATAGATTTTATGGCAAAGACTTCAAACAGATCTGGGCAACTCAAGCATCCATTATCTACCTGCCCCACATGTTAATGAGCACATATTTGTTTGTGATTCCTTGATTCGCTAGCAATATTTACCATGTGTTTTGCAAATTTTCTTTATTTCTTAAATTAGAAAAAAAAAATGACCTCTTACTACAAACATGCTAATGATATAAAGCAATATCAGCAAATGAACTTATTACGCAGTTTGAGACCAACACTAAAGTAGCATGTGGCCATATCTGTTGTGTTTGAGACCAACACTAAAGTAGCATGTGGCTATATCTGTTGTTTGAGACCAACACTAAAGTAGCATGTGGCTATATCTGTTGTGTGTGAGACCAACACTAAAGTAGCATGTGGCCATATCTGTTGTGTTTGAGCCCAACACTAAAGTAGCATGTGGCTATATCTATTGTGTTTGCCAGTTTTTTTTAAAATACTGATTTGCCAATGGGCAACATTTAATGACAATGTTCAGCTGGTGGTATCAAATATCAGCAAATCATATAGGGCTATTCTTCACAAAGTAATGCACCACATCATTTTTTCGGGAGCTGTTAAAAAAAAATGAAATGTATATATAATATACATGGATATGTCACGTAACCATCAACATTACTCAAAATAATCCTCATAAACGTGTATGGCTTGATGCCAGTGGAAAACAAGAGTTAAATATTGCTACCCTGTACTCATGTTGTCATGATCATGTAGCCATTTCTTGGCTGTATGAATCACTTCATCATCTTCAAACCTTGTCCCATGGAGTCGACCAAACATGAAAATTAGAGGGGTGGAAAATATGGTGGATGGGGCGTACAGTCCAACCCAGTTTGGTGATTGCTTCCCAGACTTAACTGTTGAGAAGGAGAAGCGGGTCGGCTTAATTCCAGTGCAGCCGAACTCTGCAAAAACACTTTTGAGTTTTTTCAGTTCTTAATGTAACTTTGTGAACTGATTGTCTCTCCTTTTGGCATAACATGCAGACAAACATCCCACCTTCCATGTCCCAAAGGACAGTGACCATGACTTTCCAGGTGAGAGAGTTGTCTTAGATTTCTTTCTGGTGGCAACTACAGATGATGCAACTCCACTGACTGACTGTCTTTTCTTTGTGTGTGTGTGTGTGTGCCCATATTTTGTTCACTTATAACAATCTAAGCCAAAAAATCTCTCCATCAACATTGATGGAGAGATATTGCTATGCTGAAGAAATGTAATGAACACAGCAAAATGAAGACCAGCATCAACAACAGCCTTTAAGAAATAAATGAAGATCATTGTATACAACATGAGGATAGACACAAATCCTTAAATATCTCAACCCCCCCCCCCCCCCCCCCCCCCCCCACCCCCCCCCCCCCCCCCCCCCCCCCCCACCCCACCACCACAGTTCAGTAAGGTAATAGAAGAAATACATGATGATTGATAATGATGATAATGATGATGATGAAGAAGAAGAAGAAGAAGAAGAAGAAGAAGAAGAAGAAGAAGAAGAAGAAGAAGAAGAAGAAGAAGAAGAAGAAGAAGAAGAAGAAGAAGAAGAAAAAGCAGTAGAAAAAGAATAAGAGGGAGGACGAGAGCTATATAAATCTTATCCTACAGAACTGAATCAAGGACAGTCGGTCCATAAGAAATGTGGTTTTATAGACAAATGTTTAAAACATCTTGATGTTGTAACTGCCTTTCTAAACTGCCTCTTGTCTTTCTGCTAGCGCAGCCTCTGATGCATGGCAGGCCAATGCACAGTGTTTGAGAACTTTATGCTATTTGTTCATTATAATTAAGAACATATAAAGGAACTATATCTGCTGTATGCTAGTAAAAGAAAAATAGGGCATCACAATTTATATGCCCAACTAATCACATTTTAATTAGCCAACAAATCTTAACTTTCACCTTAACATAAGGATGCCCCTGGTTTGTGGTGCCAAACTGGCGACCACATCGCTCCTCTTTATTGTGTGGGTAAAACTCTGGATTACGTAAAATTGCTACATCTTTTCCTTGATACTTCAAAGTGAAAGCTTTAGACCCATGAAGTCTCTCCTTATCTGCAGTCTGGACTGGCAATACCAGGGGTATGGACTGGTTGATCACTCCACCTGTGCAATGAAAAAACCATCCATGTAATTGTTTACCTGCATTCATTTAAAAAAAAAAAAATTCCATAGAAAAAATTGGAATACATTAAATAACTCGCAGGATTAGTTTATTAAAAAAATGATGGCAATGAGAACATATCCAATATGACATTTACTAACACATTAATTTATAAACAATACTAGTGGGACACTGTGAGACAATCATACCAGTCGATGCAACAGGTGAAGGACAACATCAATGCAAACCCAAATACATTTAAATACTTTCCATTTTATTGACAACAAGATTATTCCTGAACTAAACAACCTACTCAATATTTCATGCCAACCACAACCAGAGTGTAGAGCCATTTTGGTATCTGACCGCTTGGACCTCCGTTCTCATATTTTCTAACCTTCATACTGGCTGCTATTCTTTCACCAACACTCATTTTTTTTTTTTTTTTCAATTTTGCATGCTTGCTCTACCTCGGGAGTCCACCATGTTGGCTGTCATGTCCAGCTGGGAGTGATCGCTGAATGTGAGATCATATAGGCAGACACTGCCACAGAATGAAGAAGATTTCCACATCAGTGACGCAGAAACAGCTCATGACTGCAATGGTAACAATCTGCTCAATTTGTACTGTCAACGAGGACTAATCAAAATAACAGGTGTTGTTTTAAACATCATCAATGTAGCGACGCTAACAACATGTTTAAACGGAAAAACACAGACCAGGTATCTCAAATGGATTTCATTCTTATTGTCAATATGGACAGTGAAGACTATCATCAGCTCACTCCAACACCTAGGTGCTCCAAACCCCTCCTCATTAGTCCCACAAACAACTGGTAACACCTGTTTTCTGTTGATTCATCAGGCGCATTGCAACCTTAGTGAAGTGATCATATCTGGCAGTTCTAGGCTTCAGCCCCATGTCCATAAGCTTTGACAGGGATATGGAGTCAAGGCCTTTGCAGCATTCATCTTCACAATTTACATCATGCAGGGCACTGATGACCCTGCTTCTGTCCAGTACCAGAGCAGACATAGAAACAGTAGTGGCCGCCCCATAATCTGTATGCTCATTGCCTTGAACAGCCATAGGCCACAACACAAAGATAAAGGTCAGCCATACACCACAACACAAAGATAAAGGTCAGCCATACGCCACAACACAAAGATAAAGGTCAGCCATACGCCACAACACAAAGATAAAGGTCAGCCATACGCCACAACACAAAGATAAAGGTCAGCCATACGCCACAACACAAAGATAAAGGTCAGCCATACGCCACAACACAAAGATAAAGGTCAGCCATACGCCACAACACAAAGATAAAGGTCAGCCATACGCCACAACACAAAGATAAAGGTCAGCCATTCCGGATCAGAAAATCAACTAAAGATTTTTATCAGACTCTGGAGTTAAAGCAAAAACAAACATTAATACTAATCATCGACCAGTTTTGATATTAAAGATTACAGCTCTAAGAAACAAGATGTTACAAATAGTAGTCATTAATCTGAGGAAGATAACACAACTAAAGATTAACTCAAGCACACAAAAAATTATATTATATTACATTGTATTAAATTATGTGTCATTCATTAAAATCATCATTCAAAGAAACATGTGTCCCCAAACTAAAAACTGTAGGTACTTATTAAACTAACTGTCTGAGCAGATCCCATACTGCAACATGTGCAGGACTGACTAAAAAATAACATTGGGTCACATGCTTTACACTGCTGTTCCAGTGGCAGTTTATCCAACTAACCCTATTTCAACAGCATCAGCAACAGTAGCTTTGCCTCCACACTAAAGGTCTCACTGCATCTATCAATTTCAATGCAAATGCGAGCCAAGCTACACAAGAGAGAGAGAGAGGGATATAAAAGAAGCAGAGCATTGACAGGTAGACAGAAAAACAAAAGAATATTGTGGAAACACAATTAAAAAAAAAAAGGGGGGGGGGGGGGGGAGAGCCCATCCTTAATATCATGCTACTTATTTGGGGCACAGAGCTGACAGAAAGAATGCCTTCTGCATGTGTTACATGTCACATTTGCACAGACTGACATTGTTTAGCAGCTGCTACCATTGCATCAGTCATCCCAAGCTATGCAGTGAAAATAACATAAAACTACCATGGTAACACAACGAAACAAAAGACTGTGTCATATCTTAGCTAGAAGGATATGTTTAAGTTACCTTTAATGCTAATAAAACTGTACTTTGTGCCTAAGATGCAAATAAATTCTTCTGCACTCTACTGTTTGTGATTTCATTATTCCTAATTGGAAAACGTTTTGAAAAATTATAAACAAATGTGTGACTGCAAAAATGTGAACTGACTGCAAAGTCAGCTAGTACAGTATTAAATTTACCATAAAGCTGAATGACAATACTCACCATCCAAGAGACAACCAAAGTGTTGGGACTGCAAATACTCTCTCTCTCTCATAAAGCCACCAATAGGTGTAGCCCAACCCTCTGCAAGAACCTGAGTCCACTGTAAATCCACCTATAGGACAGTGAAATTAAAAGTCATATCATTTACACAATATTCAAACGTACTGGCTACATGAAAAACTCACTTTCAGAGACTGAGTGGTATATGAGGGATAATGTGGTCATGTTTGGCCAATACCTTAACTGTCCCAGAGCAATAGGTGGTACACGTTTAATAATAAGACTGAAACAGGCGAGGAGTATTGTATGGATTTCTTCACCAGGGCACGCCGGTGTGTTGGGAAATGAACAGGCGGACAGACTGGCTGGCTCTGCACAGCTTGGTGGAATACTGATGCAGGATGGCATTGTGGTGCTGGGGTGTCTGTGGATTACCTCCCTCCCCGGACAGCAGCCAGAAGTGTGCTGTGTCAGTTCTTAGGGAAATATGGGTTGTGTTTCTGCCTTCCCCTTTGACACGTGGTGGGGCTCAGAGTGTGCTGGATCATCACGTCCTGAGTCCCTGTGCCTTCACGATAGTAGATATTATATAAATCTTTTTCTTCTGCCTTTTATCTCCCAGTGTAGTATTGTGACAACAGAAATGAAATTCCTTAGAAGAGCTGCAGAATTTTCAAGGAAAGACAGAATAAGAAATCCCGAAATCAGACAAATGCTAGGAATAAAGCCAGTCTTACCGGTCATCAAAGAACAAAAAATAAAGAGGTTTAGACACCTAACGAGAATGCCCTGGTACTATCTGCTACAGCAAGCCACACTAAAATGTTACAATGGGTATAGAGCGAGTGAAAGACTTCGGAAAAATTTGGAGTGATGGCATTAAAAACAGCCTTAAAGAAATGAACATCAGTCTAACACTGCTCTTGACAGAGCACATCAACAATTGTTACATCTCCCGCCGCCACTTGGCTGAGGTACAATGTGGAAGAGAAGAAAAAGAAGTGTAGTATTGTTGGTAGAACTCTTAAACAACTCAAACCAAACAGTCCTGTTCTTGTTGTAGCATGCAGCTCACAGCATGTCCCACACGTCTTTGTAAATTAACTCTCTTTGTGCCCTCTCCAAATGTGCTTTCTGGCTTGTCTTCATGTCCTATCCAATTCCAGCATCTTTTCTTCACTTCTTGATCCATGGAATTAATTAGTTCTTTTCCAAAGCTCCACATTAGTTTTTCTATGATATGCATTTACAATCAGCATGAAAATTGTCATCTCTGGGTCAGGAACAAATATTGTTTCTGTCTCCCTACATCTTTCAGCTTTCTGTACAGCACATTTCTTCATTACCCCATGTTCTCTTAAATATAGTTTATGGCCTCCATAGGTAGCCTATGTAAAATATGATGTTACTAATCTGTGCTTACTTCTATTCTCTTATCTTCCGTAATTCTTGGATCAGGAGCCACAGTGAGGTGGCTAGATGCTCATCTGACAAGCCAAAAGTCACCTTTGAATTAGCACTCTTATAGAATTTGTTTCTCCCAACCCAAAAGTCACCTTTGAATTAGCACTGTTATAGAATTTGTTTCTCCCAACCCAAAAGTCACCTTTGAATTAGCACTGTTATAGAATTTGTTTCTCCCAACCCAAAAGTCACCTTTGAATTAGCACTGTTATAGAATTTGTTTCTCCCAACCCAAAAGTCACCTTTGAACTAGCACTGTTATAGAATTTGTTTCTCCCAAACCCAAAAGTCACCTTTGAACTAGCACTGTTATAGAATTTGTTTCTCCCAACCCAAAAGTCACCTTTGAACTAGCACTGTTATAGAATTTGTTTCTCCCAACCCAAAAGTCACCTTTGAATTAGCACTGTTATAGAATTTGTTTCTCCCAACCCAAAAGTCAGCTTTGAACTAGCACTGTTATAGAATTTGTTTCTCCCAACCCAAAAGTCACCTTTGAATTAGCACTGTTATAGAATTTGTTTCTCCCAAAATTAATCTCGGCTCCCAGGTTGACTCAGCACAAAAGTGATTTTTTTGTAATATTCTGGAAAAAAAGTCATCAGGGGTGATGCTTAACACATCACCTAACTCCACACACCACTGGCACACATCACCTAACTCCACACACCACTGGCACACATCACCTAACTCCACACACCACTGGCACACATCACCTAACTCCACACACCACTGGCACACATCACCTAACTCCACACACCACTGGCACACATCACCTAACTCCACACACCACTGGCACACATCACCTAACTCCACACACCACTGGCACGCAAAATAAAGGGCCTTTACTATCTTTTTTTGTTAAACTAACTCTTTTAGTCATATCAGGAAAAAGTTGTGTTCTGTCGTTAAAATATTTTGTTTAATGAGTAGTTATTGTACGTCCATATGATCAAATAAAACCATACTGTTGTCACCTGTTAATCAGTCAGTGGATTCAGATGTAGCTGGTTTCCCCTCTGTGGGTCTAGAAAAGCCAGTTTACAATGAAAGCAGAAGTGCCAATTATTAGGTACAGATGGTTACATTTTATAAGCAAATACGTTTGTGTGCCTTGGGGAAATTCTTGTTTCAAGTTAATGACCTGGAGTATTTTTTCAGCATTTGTCCCTGGGGAAATCCTTGTTTCAAGTTAATGACCTGGAGTATTTCTTCAGCATTTGTCCCTGGGGAAATCCTTGTTTCAAGTTAATAACCTGGAGTATTTCTTCAGCATTTGTCCCTGGGGAAATCCTTGTTTCAAGTTAATGACCTAGAGTATTTCTTCAACATTTGTCCCTGAAAGGGCAATTGGTATGTTATGTTGTGGTTTACAGTTAGGCTGTGATATCTAGGTCTCTGCTCAAAGCATTTTTTTTCAATGTTAAATTTAGGAATCGACATCACAGCACTCGAAACACCCCCATAAGTGTTCTATCCCCATCTCAAGCAGCAAGTGAAGAGTTAAAATTCCGATAATACCAGTAACTGTCTGATTGTATATCCATCTCGCCTTCTCCTGAGTGTCGAGCATCGGCCAGAACTCCTTGTAACTCCTTGCAGTGACATTCTCCTCAGACCGTAATGATCTCTGTCCCTTAGCACTATTTACTCGCTCCCAAAAGGCCCTCGCAATATCCAGCTTGTCATACATCAGTTCACCACCAAGTGGCGCAGAAACGGCCAGTCTATTTCCCAACACACCCGCATCACTGGAAAAATATCCAAAGGATGCTAACTATCCAGGACCTCTGAAGTGATGCTTGCCATTCTGCACAGAGCATGCCTGTCTCTACCTTTCTCAGCATGCTCTGTGAGTCAGTTACAATGAGGACATGTGTGTACAGATGATTCTCAAGCCAGTGGAAGGCAGCAGTGACTGCCTCCACCTCCATTCTCAAACTAGATGCTGTGCCAGGCTTTGTTGCACCAAGCGACATCCATTCGCCCTCGCTATGAACCTCCAGGCACTTTGCCTGCCCCTCAACACAGAGCCATCTGTATATACAATCACATCACCTGGGCGGGAATTATCATGAATCATTTGTTGAACATCTGATTCTGCAGCCCTAGCTGGCCAATCCCTGCACTCACGTCCTAAAGTGATTAGAACCCTACACAAATGTGAAACATGATCGGACACTATGACCCACTCCTCTCCTCGCCCAAATTTATCAAGCCTGCACATATTTCCAAAAGTGTCTTCAGCTTGCGCCATCCAAGACTTTCCTCTTTTCAGTCTGTGACCCCTAGCTCTATCCAGGGCTTCATGCAGGAGGTGCCTCTTGTCCTCAGCTACTCTGAGATATGACTTTGCCTGCAGAACTTTAAGCCTATCTGCAATAGTAGGCAGTGCAAGTATATATCGCATACATACTACCGGGGTATCTATTGGACATCCCAGATTCACCCGCATGGCTTCATTCTGTATGTGTTCGTTTCATCAGCTGACTCTTTGATATAGTAAGCATTCCAAGTCCATAATCTATCACTTGACAGGATCACATGCTGGAACATTGTGAACAGCATTCTTTGTTCCATATCCATTGTTGCCATAATCTTTAGAGCATTGAGTCCTTTTTGGCATTTCACTGCAACTGCCTCCACATGATCTCTATAGGACAGGCTTCTATCGAAAATGATGCCCAGGTACCTCAGTTTGCTTTCTCTTTTGATTTTGCAGTTATTAATTGTGAGGTTTGGAACGTTGGCTTTTACAATTCTAATGTCCAGAGAGCACCAGAAAATAGCCGCCTTTTCTGAGTTGAGGACAGCCCACATTTCTGCACACCAGTAAGTCACTTTATCTACAGTTGCCTATAGCTCTTGAGTTATCTGTCGCCTATCTCTCCCCTGCCTGTATGCAAGAACATCATCGGCAAATGTCAATATTCTTCCAACACCTGGTGCTTCAAGTTCTGCAATCTTGCTTGTATAGACATTAAAGAGCACTGGTGAAATTGGGGTAGTCCCGGGACGATATTACATGGTTCTGATGTCCATGTACCCAGGCGAAGGGCAACCTTACCTGAATGCAGGACAGCTGCAATCCAGTTCACAAACCACGGACAAACCAGCTTCTCCATGAGCTCAAAATATCATATCTGACTCTATTGTAGGCATCCTCAAGATCAAGTGCTGCCACAACGGCCTCCTGTCTGTTCTGGAACCCCTCATAAACATCAAAAGCAAAAGTAGCTGCACTGGACCAGGTATCTTTCTGAGGCCAGTAACTACCCAAACCTTTTAGCAGGATCTCTTCCCTTTCCAAAAACTTGTGTAGTTTAACAGCAATCATCTTCTTTAGCACCTTGCCAAGAGTATTTTGTAGGGTGATGATCCTGAAGCTGCTGAGTCTGGAATGATTTTTGCCTAGTTTTGGAAGTGGAATTAGGTAACTGTGTACCCATTCCTGGGGTGCTGAATCTGTTCTGATGCTGTGGTTGAAGTTAAAAGCCATCTCCCTCAAGTCTTCTTCACTCATGCTCTTCAAGTGGGCATACCTGACTCCATCTGTCCCCGGCGCGGTGAGTGGGCATACCTGACTCCATCTGTCCCTGGCGTAGTGTGTGGGCATACCTGACTATCTGTCCCTGGCCCAGTGTGTGGGCATACCTGACTCCATCTGTCCCTGGCCCAGTGTGTGGGCATACCTGACTCCATCTGTCCCCGGCGCAGTGTGTGAGCATACCTGACTCCATCTGTCCCCGGCGCAGTGTGTGGGCATACCTGACTCCATCTGTTCCCGGCGCAGTGTGTGGGCATACCTGACTCCATCTGTCCCTGGCGCAGTGTGTGGGCATACCTGACTCCATCTGTCCCTGGAGCAGTGTGTGGGCATACGTGACTCCATCTGTCCCTGGCGCAGTGTGTGGGCATACCTGACTCCATCTGTCCCTGGCGCAGTGCGTGGGCATACCTGACTCCATCTGTCCCTGGCGCAGTGTGTGGGCATACCTGACTCCATCTGTCCCTGGCGCAGTGTGTGGGCATACCTGACTCCATCTGTCCCCGGCGCAGTGTGTGGGCATACCTGACTCCATCTGTCCCCGGCGCAGTGTGTGGGCATACCTGACTCCATCTGTCCCCGGCGCAGTGTGTGGGCATACCTGACTCCATCTGTCCCTGGCGCAGTGTGTGGGCATACCTGACTCCATCTGTCCCTGGAGCAGTGTGTGGGCATACGTGACTCCATCTGTCCCTGGCGCAGTGTGTGGGCATACCTGACTCCATCTGTCCCCGGCGCAGTGTGTGGGCATACCTGACTCCATCTGTCCTCGGCACAATGTGTGGGCATACCTGACTCCATCTGTCCCCGGCGCAGTGTGTGGGCATACCTGACTCCATCTGTCCCCGGCACGGTGTCCTTTGCTTTTTACAATATATGTATTATGTCCTCCACCCTAATGATGTCCTCAAAATAACTATCATTTGTTTGTATTATACAGATTTTCTGTAACTGAATTTCAAAGCTCCCTATGATTATGATCAGTTTGGGCTATAAATCTCTTCAAAAATGCTTCCCTTCTCTTTGTCTGTTGTCATTGGTATCTCATTATCTGGTATATCATTATCTGGTATATCATTATCAGTGTATACAATGCCTGTTGTGATAGGCTGATCCTGCCTTTGCATCTGTCTGTGAAGTCTTCAAAACCTACCCAGTGATCTATCCCCTCCAGTTTTGCTCATAAAATGTTCCCATTTATCCGTCTTTGCATCTGCTGCACAACGCTTGAACTCTTCTTTTTCTTTTCTAACTCTTTCTAGCCTCTCTACATCCTTTTGTAACCTGTCAGGTGCCTTTCGCACTTTCTATAATTTAACTGCTGCTTGCTATGTTCTCCATGCCTGTTCTACTTCTTGGGTCCACTATGGAAGCTAAACACAAGCAGAGATGGTGGTTCTCCTGCATACCTTCTGTCGAAAGCATCCAAGAAGGGTACTGTCCCTCTCATACTTAAAAGTCTTGCCCTGATCTTGCTAGCTTTAGAAATCAAAACTGAGCATGGCATATGGTCACTCCTAGGACACTCCACTTTGTGTCCAGCACTGCTGACTGGGTAACAAAAGCCAAATCAATGGCTGTATCTGCATCACCAGGTCTCACTGCCATTCTAGTTGGCCTACCGTCATTCATACAGACTACGTCTACATCCACCATAACCTCTGCTAATGTATTTCTTTGCCGATTCTTAGCCAGTCTTAATGTTCCTTTGTGACAAGAAAGTCATCATCATCATATCATCAGTTCTCGTTATGCCTAGTGGCACATGAGGCTTCAGAGAGGACTTTCCATGCTTTCCTGTCCTGTGCAATCTTCAGTGCAGTTTTCCATGTCAAAGATGCCGCACTCAGGTCACTTTCCATTGTTCGTCTCCATGTTGTTTTTGGGCGCCCCTGTTTTCTCTTTCCCTCTGGTGTCCATGTAAGAGCTGTTTTGGCAGGTATATCAGAAGTCATTCTCATAACGTGGCCAAGCCATTTCCATCTTCTTTTGGTATTCATACTGTCTAAAGTTTCTTGGTTTGTGGCTTGAAGTAGTTTAGTGTTAGAGATTGTATCTGGTCAGAAAATTTTGATAATTCTACGCAGACATGTGTGGGGGAAGGTGGACAGCTTGTGTGCATCCTTTTTAGTCATTCTCCAGCATTCCGCTCCATAAAGAAGAACTGGCAAAATGATGCTCTTGTATAGTCGGAGTTAAAATATTCGTTCCTCTGCAGTAATTGTTGGATTTCCAGATTTGCCTCATCCTTCCAAAAGCAGCTCTAGCTTTGTTCAGACGTGACTGTATGTCTTCCTCAGTCCCTCCCAGTAGGGACACGACACTGTCAAGATATGTGAAATGTTCTACATTTTCAAGTGATTGGTTACTTATGGTCACTGGTTGTTGGTTTGGACTGTTTGTCATGATCTTAGTTTACAAACTGGTTGTTGGTTTGGACTGTTTGTCATGATCTTAGTTTAAAAACTGGTTGTTGGTTTGGACTGTTTGCCATGATCTTAGTTTACAAGAAAGTCAACTGCAGTGTAAACATTGACTCAATTCCAGGCTTCTGCCCCATGATCTATCTGAACCTCTAGTGTACTATGATTCCACTGGTCCAGGTCAAAAAGCACATGCTTCAACCTATTTTTCACCAGCAGACACTGTCCATGTCTTCCCTGTCCAGTAGGATTTATATAACTCATATCTATCTATGTTTAATTCCTACAGCACAATGATATCAAAGTCATAGATCAGTCTCTCCAGTACAGGTCCTCTCTGCTATTCACTACAACAATGCCAGTAACCCACTCTAATATTCTTTAATCCAAGACGCTCCGTTTTTTTGCCTGACTCTCCGGACTCCGGCTCTCCTTTTTCTATGCCTTCTCTCATCTCCATTTCCTTTTGTCCTCCTTCCAATCTCACATGAAGATGGTATCAAGCAGAGAGCACACATTCTCTATAGTTCCTGCAATGATTCTTTTGTATTATTTAATATTTAATTTTAGAAAACTGTTATCAGTTGCCTTTTACAAAACATTTGTTAGGGGGCACTAGGATTATTCTCTGGAACAACCCCCCCCCCCCCCCAACTCCCCCCCCCCCCCCCCCCCCCCCCCCCCCCCCCCCCCCCCCCCCCCCCCCCCCCCCCCCGCCACAAGAGGCCATGTACTATGACTTGGGACTGCCATACATGGCACTGTGCCTCAATAAAGGAAATCAATACCATAATACTGACCTCATTCATTTCCACAGAAGGCAGAGCAGCTGCTTCAGTTGTAGCCGATTCACGTTGATTCTCTGGTACAAACAGCTCTCGGACGGTGGCAAGAGCTCCACGGGGTAATATGTCCTATTATTAAATATGACAAGTCTAAAAACAACAGAAACTAATATACAAATACAACCATCATCAAGTGCCATTCTGACTGAACTGGTTGATCATGCTTTCATCACATGTGCCAATCTTCAATAGCATTTAACAGTTTGTGTACAACTGTACTGACTAATTGCCTAGTATTGTCTCTTGCAGCATTCCCCTATCTCTCTTACTACCAAACTTGCAAGTTTCAGAATATATTCCCTTGTATTTTCTCAACACAATGTAACCTACATAATGTCAACTATCTCTGTCTAGTGTTTGTTACAAGCTGCCTTTGTTCTTAGCCTTTTTAAAACATTTAGAATATTAATTGTGGCTGCTTCATGAATATTCCAGCTTTCTTCTGTAAAATTACATTACTGAAGCATCTTGTAATTTTTTTGCTTATTGTCCAAGATTCAGATCCAAATTGTAACATTAAAATGACATAAAAGGCTGTTTTATTCTGTATCGCTGTGATGCATCTCAAGTCTTGTGGTTTATCTATCCACAAATGAGCACCCCCAATAACAATCAAGATGCACCACAAGAGGCTTCTAAAAACCTGTACAACTAATAAGGACAACATTCAATGAAGCTGAAATAAGAGAGGTTCACAGACATGTTTAGTCATCAAGATAGGTAAGTAGGTATTGTAGCCCCCAACAGGACATCACACAAGCGATAAACACCTGGTGACACAAAGTGCCACCATGCGGATGAGGATTACCCGTGGAGAGGTCCCAGAAACCCCCTTTAACCGTTAGGTCATATTTAAGGCCCGGCAATATTTAGGGCCCAAGGCAAAAAGCTTGGGTGGGGCTTCAAAGTAACTAAAAATTGCATTCCACAAGGGGATGACAGATGATAATGTAACATCAAAAATACAAACTACTTGACAAAGAAGGATCAGGGCACTGACTTCAGATTTAAAACTGAACATATTTTTCTGGATATGTAACTCATATATGTAACTTATTGTCTAAGTCTTAATTTGTGACTGAACCTTTCTTTAGTATTTTTAGATCACTGAGCTACTGAAACAAAAAAGGGTATCTTGTTTGTTGTTCACAGACGCCTTGGCTGTTTTAGAAAGAAGGTAGGGGAGAAATCAGACCCAAAAATGTGTAATATAAATAATCAGGGCACATCTTAGAAGTCAAAGAGTCCTTAAAGACTTATATCCTTCCTTGGTCAGATGTAGGGTTGCGCAAATTTGTAATTTGTGAAGCAAGTAAGAAAGACATGAAAGAAAAGTATGACATGTGGACAATCAGTGTGCTACTGGAATAGTCAGCTTCAACATCTTAAGAGCGAGATGGAGCATCTATGGGTATGCCTCGTATGCCATGATGTCAATTCTTAAATCATATACAAGTTTTCACAGCTGCAGTGTTAAAGGTGATTTGAAAAGATACACATTTGAATAATATTTCACTATAGTAGCTTTGAATGATAGAAATATCAATGAAAAAATAAGGGGGCTTCAAATGAAAACCTTCAGTGTGATAGAAATTCAGCCATGTCACTGTCTTGTATGTAAGCTGTCAATATTGTTGTTAAAGAAATTAGGCCATGTCACTGTCTTGTATGTAACCTGTCAATATTGTTGTTAAAGAAATTAGGCCATGTCACTGTCTTGTATGTAACCTGTCAATATTGTTGTTAAAGAAATTAGGCCATGTCACTGTCTTGTATGTAACCTGTCAATATTGTTGTTAAAGAAATTAGGCCATGTCATTGTCTTGTATGTAACTTGTCAATATTGTTGTTAAAGAAACTCAGCCATGTCACTGTCTTGTATGTAATCTGTCAATATTGTTGTTAAAGAAATTAGGCCATGTCATTGTCTTGTATGTAACCTGTCAATATTGTTGTTAAAGAAATTAGGCCATGTCACTGTCTTGTATGTAACTTGTCAATATTGTTGTTAAAGAAATTAGGCCATGTCATTGTCTTGTATGTAACCTGTCAATATTGTTGTTAAAGAAATTAGGCCATGTCACTGTCTTGTATGTAACTTGTCAATATTGTTGTTAAAGAAATTCAGCCATGTCACTGTCTTGTATGTAACTTGTCAATATTGTTGTTAAAGAAATTAGGCCATGTCACTGTCTTGTATGTAACTTGTCAATATTGTTGTTAAAGAAATTCAGCCATGTCACTGTCTTGTATGTAACTTGTCAATATTGTTGTTAAAGAAATTCAGCCATGTCACTGTCTTGTATGTAACCTGTCAATATTGTTGTTAAAGAAATTAGGCCATGTCACTGTCTTGTATGTAACCTGTCAATATTGTTGTTAAAGAAATTAGGCCATGTCACTGTCTTGTATGTAACCTGTCAATATTGTTGTTAAAGAAATTAGGCCATGTCATTGTCTTGTATGTAACTTGTCAATATTGTTGTTAAAGAAATTAGGCCATGTCATTGTCTTGTATGTAACCTGTCAATATTGTTGTTAAAGAAACTCAGCCATGTCACTGTCTTGTATGTAACTTGTCAATATTGTTGTTAAAGAAATTAGGCCATGTCATTGTCTTGTATGTAACCTGTCAATATTGTTGTTAAAGAAATTAGGCCATGTCACTGTCTTGTATGTAACTTGTCAATATTGTTGTTAAAGAAATTAGGCCATGTCATTGTCTTGTATGTAACCTGTCAATATTGTTGTTAAAGAAATTAGGCCATGTCACTGTCTTGTATGTAACTTGTCAATATTGTTGTTAAAGAAATTCAGCCATGTCACTGTCTTGTATGTAACTTGTCAATATTGTTGTTAAAGAAATTAGGCCATGTCACTGTCTTGTATGTAACTTGTCAATATTGTTGTTAAAGAAATTCAGCCATGTCACTGTCTTGTATGTAACTTGTCAATATTGTTGTTAAAGAAATTAGGCCAAGTCACTGTCTTGTATGTAACCTGTCAATATTGTTGTTAAAAAAATTAGGCCATGTCACTGTCTTGTATGTAACCTGTCAATATTGTTGTTAAAGAAATTAGGCCATGTCACTGTCTTGTATGTAACCTGTCAATATTGTTGTTAAAGAAATTAGGCCATGTCATTGTCTTGTATGTAACTTGTCAATATTGTTGTTAAAGAAATTAGGCCATGTCATTGTCTTGTATGTAACCTGTCAATATTGTTGTTAAAGAAATTAGGCCATGTCACTGTCTTGTATGTAACTTGTCAATATTGTTGTTAAAGAAATTAGGCCATGTATGTCATTGTCTTGTATGTAACCTGTCAATATTGTTGTTAAAGAAATTAGGCCATGTCACTGTCTTGTGTGTAATCTGTCAATATTGTTGTTAAAGAAATTAGGCCATGTCATGTAACCTGTCAATATTGTTGTTAAAGAAATTAGGCCATGTTGTCTTGTATGTAACCTGTCAATATTGTTGTTAAAGAAATTAGGCTTGTATGTCACTGTCTTGTATGTAACCTGTCAATATTGTTGTTAAAGAAATTAGGCCATGTCATTGTCTTGTATGTAACCTGTCAATATTGTTGTTAAAGAAATTAGGCCATGTCATTGTCTTGTATGTAACCTGTCAATATTGTTGTTAAAGAAATTAGGCCATGTCACTGTCTTGTATGTAACCTGTCAATATTGTTGTTAAAGAAATTAGGCCATGTCATTGTCTTGTATGTAACCTGTCAATATTGTTGTTAAAGAAATTAGCCATGTCCATGTGTATTGTCAATATTGTTGTTAAAGAAATTAGGCCATGTCTGTCTTGTATGTAACCTGTCAATATTGTTGTTAAAGAAATTCAGCCATGTCACTGTCTTGTATGTAACTTGTCAATATTGTTGTTAAAGAAATTAGGCCATGTCATTGTCTTGTATGTAACCTGTCAATATTGTTGTTAAAGAAATTAGGCCATGTCATTGTCTTGTATGTAACCTGTCAATATTGTTGTTAAAGAAATTAGGCCATGTCATTGTCTTGTATGTAACCTGTCAATATTGTTGTTAAAGAAATTAGGCCATGTCACTGTCTTGTATGTAACTTGTCAATATTGTTGTTGAAATTAGGCCATGTCACTGTCTTGTATTGTTGTAAAGTTAAAAATTAGGCCATGTCATGTCTTGTGTATGTAACTTGTCAATATTGTTGTAAACTAGGCCATGTCTGTCTTGTATGTAATCTGTCAATATTGTTGTTAAAGAAATTAGGCCATGTCACTGTCTTGTATGTAATCTGTCAATATTGTTGTTAAAGAAATTAGGCCATGTCATTGTCTTGTATGTAATCTGTCAATATTGTTGTTAAAGAAATTAGGCCATGTCACTGTCTTGTATGTAACCTGTCAATATTGTTGTTAAAGAAATTAGGCCATGTCACTGTCTTGTATGTAACCTGTCAATATTGTTGTTAAAGAAATTAGGCCATGTCACTGTCTTGTATGTAACTTGTCAATATTGTTGTTAAAGAAATTCAGCCATGTCATTGTCTTGTATGTAACTTGTCAATATTGTTGTTAAAGAAATTAGGCCATGTCACTGTCTTGTATGTAACTTGTCAATATTGTTGTTAAAGAAATTAGGCCATGTCATTGTCTTGTATGTAACCTGTCAATATTGTTGTTAAGGATGTCATATGACATCACAGTGCAGATGAACATGGTAATGCCATAATGACAGTCTAAAGATGGCGCCAGAGTTAAGCAAATGATATCAAGGTGCAGATGAACATGGTGATGTCATAATGACAGTTTAAAGATGGCCAGAGTTAAGCATATGACATTACAGTGCAGATGAACATGGTGATGTCATAATGACAGTTTAAAGATGGCCAGAGTTAAGCATATGACATCATGGTGCAGATGAACATGGTGATGTCATTATGGCACTCTAAAGATAGCCATAGAAGGAATAAACTCACAGGGAGCAAGTACAGCAGGGATCTACCAGTCGTCAGTAGAAATTATCCTCGTCAACAAGTGTTTCGGCCCACGATTCCTAGACGCTTTCGGAGGTGGGCCCACCTGAGTTCATGAAGCTCAGGGCTGGTACCCTGCTGCACGAGATTACCGGATGGTGTTTTCTTTCGGATAGGAACAAGACGACTTGGTGGTTGCAGAAGGTACTGTGAGATAAGAAGTCGTCGCGGCAGCCTAATTAGAGCAGTCAGCATACCTGGACGACTGAGCGACAAGCTTACGATTGGTTTACCGGACACATGTTGGACTTTTATTAGCAGGTGGCAGAGGATCACTGGCAGACAATTCGGACACGATGGACTTTCAAGAGGTGAGAAACCCTTTTCCACTAGACACCCGGACCAGCTCACCGAGGCCCGTCCCCTACGTTGTTGCGTTGCGTCCAAAGCCAATTCGAGGCCCTTTCGGCTGCCTCGCTCAGTTTTTTAAGTGTTCGTTTCCGTTCATTACCGCGCAATCCTAGTTCTTTCACCACATTGTACAGTGAAGTGGAAACGAGGCCTTTCGCTCCCACTTCGACGGCAAAGACCCGTACTGTGTACGCCTCGTTTCTCCTCAGACCGGCTGCTAAATCACTGTATTTCTCGAGCTTATACAGGTGATTTTCATCCATACGCGACTCATACGGGACGGTGAGCTTAATCAGGATGAGCTGCCGTTTCTCCGCAGAGTGGAGGACTATGTCAGGTCGCAGACTGGTCTTCCGGATCAACTCAGGGTACCTATCATGGCGCGGCAGATCAACTGCCAGTTACCAGTCACTCGCAGAGTCTAGCACAGATGGAGCGAATGCGTTTCGGTTGACCTTACCTTTTTGAACCTGCCCAGCCTTGAGGAAGCGTATGGGGACGATAGTAGAACTGGCTCTGGCGTTAGCCCTCATTCTAGCCTGGTCGACAACGCCTGCTAACTCTTTTAGCACCTTGTTGTGTCGCCAGGTATATCGGCCTAGCCTAGGGCTTTCCTGCACGCGGACAGGGCGTGTTCTAGCGTCTGCTTCGCTTTACACAACGGGCAAGTCGGATCGTTGGTCGCTGACCACTTAACCATGTTAACACCGGACGGTAATACATCCTACGCCGAACAAACGATAAAGCTCAAGCGCAGCCAGAGTTAAGCATATGACATCATGGTGCAGATGAACATGGTGATGTCATAATGACAGTCTAAAGATGGCCAGAGTTAAGCATATGACATCATGGTGCAGATGAACATGGTGATGTCATAATGACAGTCTAAAGATGGCCAGAGTTAAGCATATGACATCATGGTGCAGATGAACATGGTGATGTCATAATGACAGTCTAAAGATGGCCACCCCACCTTTAATATGAATCAAAGAAGAGCAGCATTCTGTTGTCTACTTTTCTTTTCCTTGGAAGGGGTGAAACCTCTAGAAATTCATTAGCTAATGAAGGTCCAGTATGGTCATGCATACCTGTCAGTGAAGCAAGCGCATGACTGGAGTTGGAAGTTTCAAAACTGTGTGACTTCTGTGATAAACTGTCCATGACTGGTGTACCTGCCATGGCAACTTTTGGGTGTTATTCATGATATGTGAAGTAACACTTACTGAAAGATAACAGACTTTCAATCAGTGCTTTCCCAATGTCAACAGTACATAAAAACAATGTATCATTGTTGTACTCACATGCTGTGCAAGCAGTGAGACAACCTTCTGCACACATTCATCAACAGAGAGTTCCCCAGCTTTTAGATCAACATCAGGAGCAGTTGGTGCTTCATAGGCTTGATCAACACCAGTGAAGCCTAACAATTACACAAATACATTTCAAATTAGCAAACCTCTTGTAAATATTACAACACAGTCTGTAACTTAACAATAGGCAAGACAAGGTAATTGAATATTAATACATTTTTTTCAATTTAAAACTAATCATACAATGAAATCATGTGATTCTAACAGAACAGGAAAATTTCTGATTGAACACAGAATCAGCACTACAATCAGGTCAAGCAGGCCATGTGCCCTGGATACTGCAGACCTCAACATAAACACAGAATCAGCACTACAATCAGGTCAAGTGCCCTGGATACAGCAAACCTCAACATAAACACAGAATCAGCACTACAGTCAGGTCAAGTGCCCTGGATGCTGCAGACCTCAACATAAACACAGAATCAGCACTACAATCAGGTCAAGTGCCCTGGATACAGCAAACCTCAACATAAACACAGAATCAGCACTACAATCAGGTCAAGTGCCCTGGATGCTGCAGACCTCAACATAAACACAGAATCAGCACTACAATCAGGTCAAGTGCCCTGGATACAGCAAACCTCAACATAAACACCAATTTCCAGACACAATACCACATAACAACCATACAACAACCACATAACAACCATACAACAACCACATAACAACCATACAACAACCACATAACAACCATACAACAACCACATAACAACCATACAACATTAAAAAGGGAAAACTCATTCTTGTTCCAGAACCTGAGTGTTGCGTGCACATCCATTTTACAGATTTGACTTATTCGAAAAGCTGATTGTAGGTTCCTTGCCTCTCCGGCAAATGCACTACAAATTCCAAGGAAACCCCCAATTAGTCAACTCTTACGACATATTTGTTGGTGAGGCCGTGGGTCTATTCTTGTTGTCTCCACAATAAGACCGCAGAACCCACACGGACCAAAAAGGGGAAACAATCTTACATCCCAAGATTTGATTTTGTGAGTCATGGAGTATCTCAAGGTCACTTGGGAGGAGGAGGAGGGGGGAGAGAATGGGGGTTTTTTGACCTGAAATGTCAAAGAAAGATTATCTTAAAAACATGGACTAAGAAGACACGAAATACTGACATCCTGAAATATGTGTTTTTCTGTCGGACAGACCATGATGACGACCATGATGAGAGTGATGTAACCTCAGGGACGATCTAGTCAAGAGTCGGTTATATTCTGCCTTCGAGACCCACTTAGGCACTGTCTCTTGTCACAGTGCTGTATGCAAGATTTGTCCATAGGTGGTTCAGGCATTTCAAGTCCCAGGGTCACAAAGGTATTCTCAACATAGAGGCCATCAAGTCTAGCCACTCCAATGACAGAGGTCGTAAGTATCCCAAGAACCACTTAGGCACGGTCTCTCGTCATAGACCTGTATGCAAGATTTGTCCACATGTGGTTCAGGCAGTGTCTGGCATTCCCTAATACCACTCTTCACATATGTAAGGCTTTTTAATACAGAAGCCTCAATGTAATTTACACCATTATCTGCAAAAGATGTGGTAGGAAATACATGGGTAAAACAATGCAACGACCAACTGACAGGTTCAGGCAACATGCTTCTGATGTACGCAGCCCTCAAACCAGTATTTCAATTCCCAGGGTCACAAAGGGCCATCAAGTCTAGTCATTCCAGTGAAAGAGCTCTCAAGTATCTCTACAATGAATTTATTAATCTAATAGGGTGCAATTAGCCTAGAGGATTTCACATCAAACACAGCTGCATCTAATATTTGTTTCCATTTTTTTAGTTAATGACCTTGCCGTTCACAGCTTTTTTCTGGCAGTATATATTTCCAGTGGCAACCTGTGTGTTAAAGATTCAACTGATCAGACAGAAATGTAATTTTTCAGAGATATTTCAGATAAGTAATTTTGTGTATTCTTCTTTGTATTTTGTGGTATCATATATTCATGTAATGTGCTGATGAAGGCTACCTAGCTGAAATATATATCTGTTGTTTACTTTTGTAATAATTTAAAACTGACTATGTCAGTTTTTGTACAGCTTGATATCTTAATATTATGTTCAGCAAAGGACCTGCTACATGATGATGTTGATGGACCAAGGACAGATAACTGCACTACAAAACATGACAAGTATACGTCAGACTAGACAGCTACTGCACCTGTTAAAGATTTCCCTTTTGCCATTTAACATATTGACTACCTTGCCTGTTAGCCCTTATACTTTCCCAGATACCACATATATTAGTGTGTATTGAAATGACATAGCTTCACAGTTATTATCATACACTTATTATATTTTGTATTTCTGCATCATAGATGCATCATCTATGCACCTACAGGCCGCAAACAAAAGGGGGAAAACAATACAGGACAGCGGCGCTTACTAGACAACCATGTCAAGCATGACCATGGAAATAGCCACTGCTTCTGGAGCTTTAGCATGGGTATCCGAGCAAACCGCCACACAAGCAGTAATTGTATCAGACTCCATGAATATGCTTCTGAAGATAGCAACAGGCAGTATGCGCTCTGAATGGATAGAAAGCATTTGGAAATCGCACTTAACCTCCGTAATCTGGATCTACACACCGGGTCATGCGGGCATAAAGGAAAATGAACGAGCAGACCAACTGGCAAGCACTGCACTGATGATTGCGGGAAAAAGCATGGACAGAGCAGATATAGTCAACGCTGTACAAACTGGGCAAGTGGAAAATGAGGAAGTATGACACTAACAAGATTGCGTGACAAGGGAGTTAAGCTTGGTGAAGCACATCTATGTCGTCTTCGAGGCCGAGATAGGAGACAATATAACCAGCTTCTCATGGGAACAATTAATAGAAGTACTTTGGAGTGGCTGCTGCATCAGAGGACTGAACACGCATGGGAATGCCCAATGTGCAGTAACGTTGACTGTGATAACAGTAAATAACATAACATCTTGTAGGGAGTCGGCAGTCCGAAACCCAAGTTCAAGGTGTCTCCTTCGTGCCAAAGAACTGCATGGCTGTTGGGTAAACAGTCATTAACGAAGGCGGTTACGTCGTTGTAAGAGCGACGCTTGCTCGTGGATGTAATATATAAGTCCCTTCCCCAGCTAATAGTGAGGGTACTGCTGGGGTGACCGTTCATTAACCCTCACATAATTCTTCAGGTCAAAATGGACGCTAGGCAAATTTTTTAGCTTCGGCCAGACGGTGGCTGTTGCATTTTTGCTCCATTTGTAGACTGGAAGGATATAGTTTCATTGTCTAGCTTCTGACCTGAGTGCATTGCGTGACACTGTGAGCTGCAAATTTCATTTGAACTGTGATAAACATTTTGTGTTTTCGTTGGCACAGGAGCGGAGCAACTATGGGGCGACCCATTTGCTATGAAGCTGAAACTAAGATTACCAGATTACATACAGGCTGAAGACACTTCTCTCCTCACACTCCCTCAATGGGTTCCAGACAGCTTGGACTTGTCGTATCCATTTTATATTGTGATTTGTTCACATCTGATATTATTATATATATATATATATATATATATATATAGATATATATATATATATATATATATATATATATATATATATTATATATATATCTATATTTATTATATATTATTATATATATATATATATATATATAAAATGTGATGTGTTCACATCTGATTTATATATATATCATATTATATATTATATATATATATATATATATATTATATATATATATATATCGATATATATATATATATATTGTGATATTTGTTTCACATCTTATATTATAATATATATGTGTGATTTGTTGACATCTTATATATATATATATATATATATATACAGGTTTCATAGCTTACCAAATCAATTTCAGGCCTTTTTCAAGGTCTCCTTAGTTTTTTTCAAGGTTGTTTCGGTGTAATACTGAAACAAGATTTTTGCCTTGTTCAAGGGTGAACTGAGCACACAATGTACTTCATTCGTGCCACATGTGTTGGTATACCAGCACATATATCATCATCATGTAGTATTTCCTTTGTCCTGACAAAAAAACCTCGGTCTCTCACCAGCTCTCCCGTCTCATGTACTTTTTTATACTCAAGGAGTCACTAAAATCCTGTGCCCATCTTCGTGTTGGTCGGCCCCTGAGCTTGATATACTGTTTGCAATTTTTTTTTAGGGCTTGGTGGTAGAGGGCAGCAAACTGAAATCCTGTCTGCTCTGGACCTGGTACCTGAAAGTAAGGGTTAGAGGGAGAGAGAGAGAGAGTCATGCAGATAGGCAGGAAGACACATGCTGAGGTAGGCTGGGAGAGATAGTGTAAAGATGGACAGATGAAGGTAGAGAAAAGAAGGAAAAGAAGTCTGGGGAAGGAGGAAGAAAATGAGAGGGAGGGATGGAGACATGATGAGGAAAAGTGGGGAAGGGACAGCGAAAGACAGAGAGGGAGACAAATACAGAAAGAGGAAATGCAGATACAGAGATGGGCAGATGAAAAGAGAAGGAAAAAGGGAACGAAACAGAGATATGGAAGGAGGAAAATATTACAAAGAGTTGAAAGAAGGGAGACAGAGGGAGAGAGAACGGACAGGGAGAGAAGCAGATGCAAGCAGAGAGAGATCTAGACAGAAAGGAGAGAGAGACAAAGGGACAGCACATAGAGGCAAGCAGACAGAGGGAGAGAACCAAAGAAATAGAAAAAAGGCAGAGCAGGAGAATGGGAGGGAGGTATACAAAGAGGAAGTGATGAAGGGAGGCAAACAGACATAAAGCAAGAGAGAGAGAGAGAGAGAGAGAGAGAGAGAGAGGTGGGTAAGGAAGGCAGTGACAAACACAGATTAAGAGAGGGGCAGGAAGGGAGACAAGATACATAAAAAAAAAAACAGCCTCGTGCTGAAAACCCCCCCCCCTCCCCCACAATTTCAAGTGTAGTGGACACAACCACTAGGAAAAGATAGTTATGGGGCAAAAAAGATATGTAGATGAACCAGAAATAAATGGGGGGGGGGGGAGGGGAGAATGAGAGAGGGGCGCGGGTAAGGAAATCTAGAGAAAATGAAAAGACAGGATGGAGAGGAGACAAAGAAGAGATGGGACAGGAGAAAGGAAGAGAGGAAGAATGGAGAAAGAAAGGAGAATAGTAGAAGATCAAAGGAAAGAGAAGGGGTGAGAGAAGAGAGGTAAGAACACTGAGTGCCAAAAATAGAATAAGGAAATCTTTAAGTGAGGCCACTTTTCCAGTTCCTACCCTCTCCCAATGTGAATGTGGCTGTGGTCCATAAACAACAGTGCTAACCCCTACTGCCCCATGCTTGTCCTATCTGTGTGTGACAACAATAATTCAATTTCTTACACTTAAGGCTGGTGACCTGAGAGCCAAGGTCATTTTATAAAGAAAAAAAAAGTCCAGGGGATCCCAAGTTTACCCACACACATAAATAGGTCAGGGCAGCAGTGGACTTCGTTCTATTTCTGGTTTTCCAATTACAGAAAGGAGGGGAGAGAGGAGGTGGTGGAAAGTGGTGTAGAAGGCTGAGGTGTTAAGGGTGAGACAGAGGAGGTGAGAGAATAAAGTTTAAGAAAATAAAGTGGGAATGAGACAGGGAGGGAAAGAAGGGAGTAAGAAATAAGATGAGATATAGAGGGAAGAAGGTAGCAGGAAGGGGTGCACTCCCTCCCCTAGGTGTCATCAATGTGGGAGGAGAAGGGGTGGGGGGGTGACGGCAAATGTGTTTTTAAAAGTACACGTATATTTAATGTGTGTGTGAGGGAAGGGGAGTGGTGGACTTGAAATGTTCTGCACTAGGCAACACATAACCTTCTACTCCAACTGAAGGTACAAAGAGAGAGAGAGAGAGAGAGGAGAGAGAGAGAGAGAGAGAGGAGAGAGAGGGAGTGAGATAGAGCGGCAAATACAAAGAGAGAGATGAAAGCAGTGACACAGACAGGCAGAGAGTGAGGAACAGGTAGGACAAAATGTGAGGGGGCGGGAAGGGAGATGGACAGAGATTAAGGCCCGCTAAGAAAACAACCACATCAAAAGAAAATATCCACCATGTTCACGCAGAACAACCCTCCTCCCCCCCCCCCCCCCCCCCCAATACAACTTCCTGTGTACTTGAGTTGCTAGGAAGAGTTATGGAGCCGCACATTTACTAAACATTTAAACAAGAAATAAAATAGGAAAAAGGGGGAGGGGGACAGGAAATGAGAGAGTAAAAGGAAAGATAGAGAGAAAGAGAAGAAGATGAAGATCAGAAGGGAGGGTTAGAGACAATGCAGGAGACGGGAAGAAAGGAGCAATAGGTAGAAGAGTGAAAGAGGGAGGGAAGAGAGAGAGAGAGAGAGAGAGAGAGAGAGAGAGAGAGAGAGAGAGAGAGAGAGAGAGAGAGAGGGGTGAGACAACAGAAGAGGGAATCTCGGGGAATTACAATACTGATCGCCAAACACACTGTAAAGATAAATCCAGGCCAAAAATAGAACTGGGAAATCCAGCTGCAGTCACTTTGCTTAGCCCCAATGCCATCTCTAATTAATAGAGAAGGCCGTGCTTAGCCCCCACCACGGCGACTCTATTTATAAATACAACTGAACCGAGCCCCACCATCTCCCAATGTAATACTTTCTAGAAATCACGGCCATAAACGATTTAAACTGTTCATTCTGCCTGACTCGCTAGAAACAAAGGCACACACACGCGTGAGACGGAAGCGGCCACTTCCCGCCCCATGCCACACCGCTGCTGTCTGCATGTATTCATGACACAGCCCGCGTTTCCCTGGCCTTTAACAAGCCATTTCGGCTGAAAATAGCCAATAATCAGCTGCCCTCACACCTGAAACGACCAAAGAACGAAAGTAGCCAAAAGGCCAAAAAAGCCAAAGGGCTCCCCAAAAATTGCCTGTGCTGAAAATCACAGGATTTCTGACGATTTCATTGCGGCGGTCAAAATTCACGGTTTTTCAAGGTCGGAATGTCTTTTATAAGCTAAAAATCACAATTCAAGGTCAACGAAAAAAATCCCGGTAATTTCCCGATTTCCCGGTCCACTACGAACCCTGTATATAGTGATTTGTTGACATCTGATATATTATATATGCACCCTTTAACTAGGTCATAGCCAGCCATGACCCTAACGATCAAATTTTAGCTAGACTTGACTTTGAAATGACATACCGTTGTTTCACTGTCGATGATGTTATTGATTGCACTTTCGTTAGATTTTTCAAAGTCAGAGTCATAGTAATATCTTCTATTTCACTTTCCAAAGAAAAATAAAAACATGAAAATCATGAATAGATTTTAAGAAATAAATAAATATGACCATAATGATCTCTTTGAGAATTTCAGGCTATGACCAGAATGGCATCAATGTGTTAGCAACACCAGAGCTCACACTAAAAATGTTTCAAAAATTTACTATAAGCATTAAGGGGTTATTTCCTTAAAATAACAGAGAAATCAATGAGCTAAAAGCTTCAACCAAATTCACCGCAAACAGCCTGATTTTACCATGGTGGTGAGTGTCTCAAGTTACAATCGTGGTAGCCGGGCGTAAACATTGCATAATGTGCTATTATGTTAGTCAGTGGGTTAACCCGTGGGATTTCCCAGAAATAATTTTTTTTTTTTTTAAAGGATGTGGTATTCTGTCTGTTGGCATTCAAATTATTATTTCACTTGTTGTTTTCTAATGAAATCTCAGCTTTCTTCAATATTTAACCCTTTCGCTGCTATGGACGAGATAACTCGTCTGCCCGGCAGACTGCTAAAGACTAGATAACTCGTCTGCCATTTTCTGTGCCCTCACTGCTAAGGACGAGATAACTCGTCCTCGACATTTTTTTACAGATAGCTAAGAACAGTAATTCTTAGGGGTGAAATAGCAATACACATTACCTTAATCTGATCAAACTGACCCGTTTACATACAATTAAAACCCTTATCACGTGAGTTTAGGCGTATTTAGTTGCATTTTGCTTTATCCTGTTGCTTTGTTACCATAGAAGCATTGTTGGTGAACGGTAATATTTTTGCTCTGAAATATATTTCTGGTTTTGCGTTAGTCTAAATTTTTTTTTATATACAAAATAACAAGAACATTTGTTTAAATAAAGAAGAATTAATGGAGTTTCTTTCAAGGAGTAATAGTAAGGATCACTTTGAAACGTGTGAGCTATATGAGCTGGGTTATCTTCGCGGCACGCCGGCGGACACGTGTACTTCTGGCCATGGGCAAGACTGACCAGTAACCATATAACCCAGCTATCTACATCCACTGGATTTGAAACGGATCCAAAATAATCTAAATAAAGATTTGGTCACGTACTGACATGACGATTAATATTAATGTTAATAATATACTATACAACTGACATAAATGTGTTTGTCTATTAAAGTGTACAATACTAGTCTTTTTTTTCAGTTCATAGTTTCATGTGAATTTCTAGTGTAGTTGTTATCACGTCTGCCTTACAATCGAAAGGTCCAGCGTTCAACCCTTACGTGCCGTTTGTTTTTTTAAATTAAATATTTTAAATGCAAATTTTAAATTTAAGCTCTTAGCATTTTTGGCAACAGATCACCGAAGTAATAATTAATTAAACATCCTGTCACGTGCGTTCAGGTGGATTTAGATGCTTTACACATTATCCTGTTCCTTTGTGAAGCGTGGTTGGTGTACTGTGCACATTCATTATATAAAGTTGTTTTTGGGGGGAAAAACACACCTGTTGCCGAATTTCACTGAATGTTAGTAAGAGAAATTCTACAGAAATATTGCAAGGAAAAGACAAAAAGTGTAGGAGGTAAAAAAAGTGAAGATCTGCCACTTCGTTTAGTACAAAGGCATTCCCCTTCAATAATAGAGTCTATAACATCGCAGAAAAAATTCCCAACAAGAAAGTGTGTGGTATACGCAAAAAGCAAAAAACGACGGGAAACCAGATACATGTGCAAGGAATGTGATTTGGCATTGTGTGTCTCCCCTTGTTTTGAAATATTTCACACACAAAGATATTATTAATAATAATAAAAACCATGTATTTGCTTACTAAAGTGTTTTGTGTTTGCTTTGTAAGCTTGTAGTGTTTTCTTTTTGTTAATGAGTTTTCATGGCGTAGAAATAACGCGTCTGACTTGTCAGCG
Source organism: Candidula unifasciata (assembly GCA_905116865.2). Taxonomy (NCBI): domain Eukaryota; kingdom Metazoa; phylum Mollusca; class Gastropoda; order Stylommatophora; family Geomitridae; genus Candidula; species Candidula unifasciata. The sequence goes on along the minus strand of CAJHNH020002643.1, from coordinate 466,326 downwards.
CAAAGTTCAACCACACGCCTTAACGATTTTTTATTTTAAGTATACAATTTTTACCTCGTGCCGCAAGCGCGTCTTCTGCTTTTGAAGGAAAAAAACGGTATTCAGCACAGGGGGAAAGATTAGCTCTCGCCTGGCTTAGCACAGTGGTTACGTTGGCTGGCCGGAGGGCGCAGCAGCGAAAGGGTTAATTATTTCTGATTTCCATAAATCTTGCCAGTCATTGCAAAGTTCCCGAGTCCATTCTTTCTGACCGAAAATACTGATCTGAAAACACTGATTATAATTTATGGCTAATTTGTCTTGTCAGTTTATGGTTTAATCTGTCTTGAGAAGCATTGGCTGAGAAAAAATCTCCTAAAATAATGAATAATCCTTGCACCAGGTAAAAGAGATGACTATCTTCATTCAGCAGATACAATTGATAAGGGCAAGCTCTCTCCTGTGATCCTAAAGGATGGGACACGACCATAATGTCTCTCTTACAATTTGTGTGTGGGTACAGTCCCCTTACAACAATGTCATATTTAACAAATCTTCAAATATAGACCACACTATATAATAGTTTACAAAGTTCACAGGCTCAATGGTATGGAAACAAAGTCTTCTACAGATTTCACACTAGGGATGGAACCTATAAACTAATGATTGTAGGAACAATTTACAGTTGGTTACAATATCAAAAATATTAAAAAATTAGGCAAATCTGGATAGAGAAAAACTTGGTGACAAGAATGTGTACCTTTGATGAGACCAGCTCTGGCCTTCTTGTACAGGCCCTTGACATCTCTCTGCTCACAGATCTCTAAAGGTGTGTCTACATAACACTCAAAGAACTGAAGCCCAGCACTCTCATGAAGTATCCTTGCTTTATCACGATCCTGTCAGAAAGAATAAAAGCCTTATCTATTATATTCATCTGTATCGAAGTTTATTTAGACATAAAAATGAGCAGCAGTAACAAGACCTAGTGCAGCAAATAAACATATCAACACTCAGAAAAGGTACCCTGCACTGGAGTCAGCATGAATAGTAATGCTAGGGATGCTAGTGAAGTTTTATATTTTGGGTTTTTACTTACAAAATCATAACAGCTAGATAAAGATTAAAATTAAAAATCCAATGGTACCTCATTTAAGCCTGTAAGTCGATTCTAAGCGGAGATATTAACATTTTAGTGGCGGACACGACAGAATAATTGTAGTGGAAATGAATAAAACATGGCTTCCCGGCTGCGACCCAGTGAGATGAAATGACTCAATGTTTGATTTTCAGCCATAACTTTTTTGTTTCTGAACGAATCCCTTAGCAACCACATATTGCTGGAAGTGGGACAGTTAGACCTAACTGTATATGCATGTTTTAAAAACATATAATACATTATGCACCTAATTAACATATGGAAATGGCCGCCAGCTCACTATTTTCAAGCAAAACATTATACCTGTATGGTTATCCACCAGTGAGCCTGGCGACATGCATATCAAACATCCATCTGGCAGGTGGAAGAGTACAACAAGGATCATTGTTATACAGTGTTGTTTTCATATACATTTCACTGCTTCTCTCTTGTTGTGTAGGAGTAAACACGACAAAAGTCTAGGCATACACTAATAACAGAGACAGCATGGATGATTAATATACCGTGGGATTTTGATGTGATTATACATTTGCCACAGCTTCTCCAGAAAACAACAGCTATTGGGAAATAAAAAGATTTAAAAAATGATTGTAGTATCCATGGATTCCCGGCTGCGACCCAGTGAAATGAAATGACTCAATGTTTGCATGTTACGGCCATAACTTTTCTGATTCTGAACGAATCCCTTAGCAACCATATATTGCTAGAATCGGGACAATGAGACCGAACCGTTTATGCATGTCTTAATTACATACACTACGATATGCGCCTATTTAACATATAAAAATGTCCGCTGGCTGATTATTTCTCATCAAAAACCTGATACATTTACAGTTGTCTGCCCACGAGCCTGGCTTAATACATATCATATTGTGTGTCCTGGCAAGGCAAACATAAAGGTCATATAAATGTGCCAATGTCAGTTGACGAGACCAAATTAACAAAAACCCGACCCTCCGATGACAACAAGCACGTTTGGATATCGAAACAGAAGACTACTTTTGCTGTAATTAGCTATGCGGTGTGATATATATATATATATATCTGTGTGTGTGCGTGCGTGTGTGTGTGTGTATATATATATATATATATATATATATATATATATATATATATATATATATATATATATATATATATATATATATATATATATATATATATATATATATATATATATAGTCATGTGTGCTGCACCAGCAAGCAAGCGGGTGGCAGGTAATGAGTGTATGTATATGTGTGTGTTTGTTTTGTTTTTTTAAACTACTGCCCGTTTGTGTATGCGTGCTGAATTTTAGTAATACAGTGAGATGGTATTTTGGCTACGGAACACCAGTAGCACACATATATCTTCGTGTAGGGAGTCGGCAGTCCGAAACCCAAGTTCAAGGTGTCTCCTTCATGCCAAAGAACTGCATGGCTGTTGGGTGAACAGTCGTTAACGAAGGCAGTCAGGTCGTTGTTGGGGCGACGCTTGCTGGTGGATGTAATGTCCTAAATCCCTTCCCCAGCTAATAGCAGGGTACTGCTGGGGTGACAGTTTATTAACCCTCACATAATGCTTCAGGTTCAAATGAACACTAGGCACTGCCACTGTTTTGAGCCGAGACATAAATTTTTGCTTCTGCCAGACTGTGGCCGTTGCTTTTTTGCTCCATTTGTAGACTGGAAGTATTTATTTTCGTTGCCCACCTTCTGAGTTGAGTCCAATTTCTGCAGGTATTTGCTGACTTTCCCGATTCACCACATCATCTTATCTTGAGGTGAAGAATACAAAATGTTTGCTTCATAAATGTCGGTTAGCAAGAATCTGATATCGGATGCTCTGTCTCCTGCAGCAAATGTCTTCAGGTGTATATGTTGACTGTTCCTGCAGCAGATGTCTTCAGGTGTGGATGTTCATTGTTCCTACAGCAAATGTCTTCAGGTGTAGATGTTGACTGTTCCTACAGCAAATGTCTTCAGGTGTAGATGTTGACTGTTCCTACAGCAAATGTCTTCAGGTGTAGATGTTAATTGTTCCTGCAGCAAATGTCTTTAGGTGTAGATGTTGACTGTTCTTGCAGCAAATGTCTTTAGGTGTAGATGTTGACTGTTCTTGCAGCAAATGTCTTTAGGTGTAGATGTTCATTGTTCCTGCAGCAAATGTCTTCAGGTGAAGATGTTGACTGTTCCTGCAGCAAATGTCTTCAGGTGAAGATGTTCATTGTTCCTGCAGCAAATGTCTTCAGGTGAAGATGTTGACTGTTCCTGCAGCAAATGTCTTCAGGTGAAGATGTTGACTGTTCCTGCAGCAAATGTCTTCAGGTGAAGATGTTCATTGTTCCTGCAGCAAATGTCTTCAGGTGTAGATGTTCATTGTTCCTGCAGCAGATGTCTTCAGGTGTAGATGTTCATTGTTCCTGCAGCAAATGTCTTCAGGTGTAGATGTTGACTGTTCCTGCAGCAAATGTCTTCAGGTGTAGATGTTGACTGTTCCTGCAGCAGATGGCTTCAGGTGTAGATGTTGACTGTTCCTGCAGCAAATGTCTTCAGGTGTAGATGTTGACTGTTCCTGCAGCACACTGATTATACACGTCGTTGTCTTCCTTGTCTTTCTTTCCAATGTCTATCCTTGGCGGATCCACCCCTAATTCTTTGTTCACACATACTTGCACATGTTATTTCATCTAGGCTCGTGTCTTCTATCAAAAAAATTTTTGTACATGATTTTAACACAATATCTTCCTTGTCCTGGACAAGGGTTCCCGTAGTTATTACTTTTGTGGCTAGAAAATCTTACTCCTGCATCTTCCAGAGAGAATATCCACGTGATTTCCTGCAGTGTTGATGAACTGATGCAAGTACCCACTCATGTCACATTTGTCTCTGTTGAACCTACTGCAGTGTTGATGAACTGATGCATGTACCCACTCATGTCACATTTGTCCATGTTGAACCTATTGCAGTGTTGATGAACTGATGCAAGTACCCACTCATGTCACATTTGTCCATGTTGAACCTACTGCAGTGTTGATGAACTGATGCATGTACCCACTCATGTCACATTTGTCTCTGTTGAACCTACTGCAGTGTTGATGAACTGATGCAAGTACCCACTCATGTCACATTTGTCTCTGTTGAACCTACTGCACTGTTGATGAACTGATGCATGTACCCACTCATGTCACATTTGTCCATGTTGAACCTATTGCAGTGTTGATGAACTGATGCAAGTACCCACTCATGTCACATTTGTCCCTGTTGAACCTACTGCAGTGTTGATGAACTGATGCATGTACCTACTCATGTCACATTTGTCCCTGTTGAACCTACTGCAGTGTTGATGAACTGATGCAAGTACCCACTCATGTCACATTTGTCCATGTTGAACCTATTGCAGTGTTGATGAACTGATGCATGTACCCACTCATGTCACATTTGTCCCTGTTGAACCTACTGCAGTGTTGATGAACTGATGCATGTACCTACTCATGCCACATTTGTCCCTGTTGAACCTACTGCAGTGTTGATGAACTGATGCATGTACCTACTCATGCCACATTTGTCCATGTTGAACCTACTGCAGTGTTGATGAACTGATGCATGTACCCACTCATGCCACATTTGTCCCTGTTGAACCTACTGCAGTGTTGATGAACTGATGAATGTACCTACTCATGCCACATTTGTCCCTGTTGAACCTACTGCAGTGATGAACTGATGCATGTACCCACTCATGCCACATTTGTCCATGTAGAACCTACTGCACTGTTGATGAACTGATGCATGTAATACATTTTCTTTCCTTCTCAGAGCTGCAATTTTTGCCCCCACCTCCATCCTCATGCTTGAAGTAGATTTTAAAATAAGCTCCATTCTGTTCTGTCATGATCTTTTCCTTCATTCTAGCTGAAAATCCCTGGCCAGATTTTGCACTCAGTTGAACAGAACCATCAGTGTAAACTATTGCATCATCTAGCCCAGTGTATTTATCTATCCTCTTTTCAACCAGCCTCCTTTCAGATCTTACAGATTACTATGCAGCGGATGCCTTTCATCACTGGTAACTCACAAATAGCCCTTGGCTTGCAACAGTGATAGTCTAGACTTTACCGATGTCAGCCCACATATATATGTCGTAGTTCTAACTGGTGTATTTTGTGGGCAACCCAAGACAATTCTCAATCTTCATTTTGAATCCATTCCAGCTTTTTATGCTGTGGAGTAGTTACGGGTAAAGTTCCTAGGCTGTAATAAATTACTGAAAAGGCCAAATTGTTGAACAGTAAGACCAATAGTCTCGGTTCCATGTGTGTCGCCAGGATTGTCTTCGGTGCCACTAGGCCACGCTTGCATATGATCAAAGTCTGCTCTACATGATATCTGCATTACATACTATTTAGTGAATAAAATGTCAGACAGAGTTTAACATCTGTACTTACCGCTCTGAAAGGACTAATGAAAGCTGTAATGCATACAATGCCACCATCGGCAAAGAGTTTGGCAACTTCAGCAATACGACGGATGTTTTCTTCTCTATCCTCGTGTGAGAAACCCAAGTTCTTGTTAAGACCTTGTCGAACATTATCTCCGTCCAAACTGTAACAAAAGATGACAACAAATGTATCTTTAAAATGTGAAGCTTTCATAGTTCATTAAATATGCACTAACAGATACAGAATTACCTGAACATGCCATTGTGAAGTCGCTAGTATCATAGCTGAGTTGAGTTGAGTCAAGAATTGACATCACAGCACTCAGGGCATTCCAATATGTGCTCTGTCCCCATCCTCAACAGCAAGCGCAGAGTTTTAATACTAATGGTGCCAGTCGTAGTCGTGGTTGTGTCCGTCTTGCATTTTCTCTGAGCAAAGTGTGCCGGCCGAACTCTCTGGTCACACCCAGGTGCATCATTCTCTCCAGCCCATAGTAATCTAGATTCTCTTCTGACTTATTTACTTGTTCCCATAGGGCTCTGACCACATCTGACTTTTCACGTGTCAGTTCACCACTCAGCAGTGCAGATCCAGCCAATCTGTCTGCTTGTTTATTCCTCACCATGCCAGCGGGCCTGGAGAAAAGATCCAAAGTATTAATATCCGTGATCTTGCAAGTGAAGCTTGCCACTCTGCTCGAAGCAATCCTGTCTTCACCTTTTTCAGCTTGCTTTCAGAGGAGCTGTCATGAATCATTTGTTGAACTTTTGATTCTGCAGCACCAGCTGACCAGTCACTGCATTCACGACCTAACGTGATTAGAATTTTAAACAAGTCTGAAACTTGCTCAGACACTTTGACCTACTCCTCTCTTCGCTCAAAATTATCAGGTTTACATACGTCTGACTGTGTCTTCAGCTTGTGCCATCCAAGACCGTCCACTTTTCAGTCTGTGACACTCAGCTCTACCCAGGGCTTTATGCAGGAGTTCTTGTCTGCAGCTACTCTGAGATATGACTTTTCTGCAAAACTTTGAGCCTATCTGCAATAGTAGGTAGTGCAAGTATATATCGCATACATACTACCGGGGTATCTCTTTTACATCCCAGAAATACCCGCATGGCTTTCTTCTGTATGCATGTAAGTTTTATCAGCTGATTCTTTGATATGGTAAGCATTCCAAGTCCATAATCTATCACTTGACAGGATCACATGCTGAAACATTGTGAACAGCTTTCTTTGTTCCATGTCCGTTTCTGCCATAATTTTGAGAGCATTGAGTCCTTTCTGGCATTTCACTGCAACTGCCTCAACGTGATCTCTATAGGACAGGCGTCTATCGAAAATGATACCCAGGTACCTCAGTTTTCTTTCCCTTTTGATGTTGCTGTTATTAAATGTGAGGCTTGGAACATCAGCTCTTACAATTCTATTGTGCAGAGAGCACCAGAAAATAGCTGCCTTTTCTGAGTTGATTACAGCCCACATTTTTGCACACCAGTCAGTCACTTTATCTACAGTTGCCTGCAGCTCTTGGGCTATCTGTTGTCTATCATTTCCTTGCCTATATGCAAGGACATCATCAGCAAATGTCAATATCCATCCAACACCTGGTGCTTCAAGTTCTGCAATCTCGCTTGCAGTGAAATTGCAGAACCCTGGGGTAGTCCTGGGGCGCTATTACATGGTTTTGAGGTCCATGTACCCAGGCAAAGGGCAACCATATGTGAATGCAGGACAGCTGCTATCCACTTCACAAGCCAGGGACAAACTCCTTTCTCTATAAGTGCAGATATCAAAACATCATATCTGACTCTATTGTAGGCATCTTCAAGATTAAGTAAGTGCTGTCACAACCGTCTCCTGTCTATTCTGGAACTCCTCATAAAGATCAAAAGCAAAAGGAGCTGCATTTGATCATATATCTTTCTATGGCTGGTAACTACCCAAACCTTTTGGCAGCAGCTCTTCCCTTTCCAAAAACATTTGCAGTTCAACAGCAATAATTTTCTCTAGCACTCTGCCAAAAGTATTTTGTAGGGTGATAATCCTGAAACTGTTGAGTCTTGAATGATCTTTGCCTGGTTTTGGAAGGGGGGTCAGGTAGCTATGTAGCCAATCCTAAGGTATTGACGCTCTTCTGACAACAGAGGAAGCAAAGTGAAGTAACCGGGAATTATATTTGACAGGAGCCTGTCCTTCAACGATGGGGAGACGGTTGTGACAGTGTGTCAAAAGATCACTCAAAGAACTCAAGACTGCAATGGACTGAGAGCAAAGAATGCTTTTCACACTTGTCAACACTTGGTCCTCTCAGTTATTGATTATGGACTAGGACTGTTCACTGTCTCAAAGAGTCAACGAGTTAAACTAGAGCCAATACAGATTGCAGCAATGTGGGTCATTCTGGGATGTACCAGAGACTTTCCAATAGTGTGTATGTGATACATCCTTGGTGTGCCAACTGTTGCAGGTAGGCATAAGGTGCTGCAGGCAAAGTCATACCTCAGAATAGCTGCAGACACAGATCACCCTTTGCAAGGGTGAAGGGTGTGTGACTGATCAGACAGAAGTTATGAATGGCTAAGCAGAGGACACGAACAGTCAAGTTTGCATCCTGGAGACCATTAGGCGAAGAGGTGAGTGGGTCAGAGTGTTAGTAGAACAGTCAGACTTGTGTAGAGTTATAATCAGATTGAGCTGGGAGTGCAGGGAGTGGCCAGCAGGCACAGCGGAGCTGGAACTTAATTCAGGAAGTTGCTGGCTCTGGTGATGTCATTAGCTGAGGCTCAACGCTCAAGGGAAAAGCCAGATGGATATAGAATCAGACAGTTACTGGTGCCATAGGAATGGGCATGCTTTGTGGAAAGTGGTATGCTTCACTTTGGAAGTCATGCGTCAGGAGCACTGTTTGATCTTTTCCCCGGGGTATGCATGTGTGTTGAGAAATGAACAGTTGGACAGACTGACTGGCTCTGCACAACTTGACAGAATACTGATGCACGATAAGGCAGGTGTGACTGAGGGCCTATGGGGGGCTTGTGTAGAACAGAATAGCAAACAGATCATCACAGTCTGGTGAGAGTGATGCAGCAAGGTGTGGATCTGGCCAATACTCAGCACTTACAGGAAAGGCAAGATGGGCATTTAATGAGACTGTTTCTGGAACTAGCTGCTGAAAATAGGGAGGCAGCACTTATGGGAAGGCCCGAGTGCCGTGATACTGGTTCCTGAATCAACTCAAATCAACCATTATTTTGGTCTGCAGAGAATGAGGCACTTGGGTGTAACCAAAGGGTCTGGCCAGCTCACTAAACTCAGAGAAAAGTCAAGACCGACATATAACCAAATTGTGACCGATAACATCAGTATTAGAACTATTTGCTAGCTGCTGAAGATGAGGACAGAACACACATGGGAATGCCCTAAGTGCTGTGATGTCAATTCTTGACTCAACTCAACTCAACCCCACTCAACTCTGCTTTTCTATCCAATGAAAAGCTCATTAAAACAATGAAACTTTCTTACTTAATGACTAAATAAACTGACTGATGCAAAAAACGTTTTAGCTGGGTTTCAGAAAACATACTTTAAGGAGATAAACCTGTAGTACAAACACTATGCAGACCTACCAACTTTAACCAATGCAACTTCACTCAAGAACCCCTAAATCTTAAGAAAGAACCATCATTATTGACAAATATTTGGTGCAAATATTGAGAATACGCTACATTACATGAACACAGGAACAGCATTAGACCAGATTACATCAGGTTAGAGAAAAATGAGGCAACAAGAAATTTTGGAATTGCAATAACATTATAATGAAATGAATACGTTCGGGTACACCTCTAATGATTTATTAAAATCTGCATTTGTAGCTCTTGAAAGAAATGAGCACTATAAGTCATGAAGACTGTTGCACAATAAGTCTTGTAAGAAAGCTATTATTTTTTTTTTATTAAGAAAACGGTACGAAATAAGATTAAACCAGAAAATAACACTAAAAATAGCCTGTAGAGAAAAAAGAGTACTACCAATGACATTCAATTTTACTACACTGGAAGAAATAAAAGACCTGAAAGAAATCAAACTATTCAATAGTTAAAGCACTGATGACAAAGAACATGGCAGCAAACAGCAGCTTTAAGAACAAATAATCATTTAGAAATATTCCCAGAGTATGAAAGAAGGGTTTCAGACAAGTCTCCAATTTCCTCATTTATTTTTATTAAACAGTCTATAACAGAACTTAAAGTCCAATACAGCAGATCGCTGACATATCATTGATGCTGTGAAAAACTATTTTTTTCCAGCCAGTGTTTTCTGATGTCAATTGCCCATTTCCAGACCAAGAATGCAAAGCTTTACCTATATTTAAAAAAAGGTGATAACAGACAATGTGAAAACCACAGAGGCATATCCCTCCTCAGCGTTCCTGGTAAAAGTTACTCTAGAATTCTTGAACAGAGACTTAGAAGTCTGGTAGAGCCACAGCTGGACGAGGCCCAATGCGGCTTCAGAGCAAACCGAAGTACTCAAGACCTTATCTTCACACTGAGACAGATGAGTGAAAAAGCACTGGAATATAAGAGTGAGATGCACTTATGTTTTTTGGATCTGGAAAAGGCATTTGACAAGGTACCCAGGAACAAGCTCTGGGACTGCTTGGCAGGGAAAAACATCCCAGCACCCCTGATCAGTGCAATACAGAGTTTCTACAAAAAGTGCAGAAATTATGTAAGAACAGCAGACCAAAAGTCAGAAGAATTCAAGACTGCCAGCGGTGTTAGACAAGGTGATATTCTCTCACCTTACCTCTTCATTCTTATGATGGATGATGTCATCAAGACCTGTAAGGAGAAGACAAAGAAGTACTCTGTAGGGTACTGGAAGATGAGACCAATCTGTATATCAGAGCTGGCTTTTGCAGACGATGTGGCCCTGATAGCTAAATCAGAGGCACACCTTCAGTCCAACTTACTTGTCTGGAAGGAAGAGCTTGAAAAGAAAGGGATGACCATCAGTGTCTCCAAAACTAAAACCATGGTGATCTCAAGAGAGGAGAAGAAACACCAGATCATGATGGGACAGTATGCGTTGGAGCAGGTTAACCAGTTCAAATACCTTGGAGTTGTATTAGACTAAAATGGAGGCATTAAGACAGAGCTGGCTACGCTCTACCTATGTACCAGTCCTGACCTATGGGTGTGAGTCATGGGCAATGACAACAGCTCACAGAAGCCAGCTGCAGGCCTCGGAAATGAGATACCTGAGAAAGGTGGTCCAAGTGACAAGAAGGGACAAAGTCTGCAATCAGACAATACGTCAAGATCTTGATACCCAGCCCTTACTAACCCGAGTAGATCAGTCACAGTTACGATGGTTTGGACATGTATGCAGAATGGGAGAAAATCGGCCACCATGGCAAGCATGGGAGGCTAAGAACCAAGGAACCAGACCTCCAGGACGACCCAGGCTGCGCTGGGAAGACAACATCCGACAGTCCCTAACCGACAGAGGACTGGAATGGAACAAAGCCAGAAAGAAAACTGCTGATAGAAAAGTCTGGCGATCTCTCTGGCAAACCTCTACACCCCAAGGTAGAAGAGGAGCGACTAAGTAAGTGAAGTGAATTCAAATTTTTTGTCCCCCAACTCCTGAGCTGGGTGTTTGGTATAACACTATGAGCTGTGGACTTCACGTGGAATGTTTTTTGTGTGTGTGTGTGCCCATAACAACTCAAACGGGCGGTGACAACTAGGTTTGGATTGTCATATATTTATCTCTTTGAGTCCCAAGGAACCCATCATACGTTCATAGATTTCTACCTAGAGTCCCTATGAACGCATGATGCGCCGATTTTACGTCTCTCTTGACTACAACTTGGGCCTGGGATGCTAAACCCCCTGGGACTCAGAGTTATGCAGTATTGTGTGTACAATGCCAGCTTTCAAACTGAGCTGCAATTCTGGAACTGTTAGTGTTAGCATATCTAACAGCCTCCTTATGCAATTACTCCGCGTGAGCGAGCCTAAAGATTTTGCTGAGCCTGAAATATTTTTCCCTAGTTTTTAAATGGGACAGTTGCCTACATTCTGTAATATTTCCATAGGCATAAGATGAAGAAGTTATTGGGCAATGCCCCTACAGTGAAGCTGGAACCTCCATTCATGACTAACCTACAGTGAAGTTGGAACCTCCATTCATGACTAACCTACAGTGAAGTTGGAACCTCCATTCATGACTAACCTACAGTGAAGTTGGAACCTCCATTCATGACTAACCTACAGTGAAGTTGGAACCTCCATTCATGACTAACCTACAGTGAAGTTGAAACCTCCATTCATGACTAACCTACAGTAAAGTTGGAACCTCCATTCATGACTAACCTACAGTGAAGTTGGAACCTCCATTCATGACTAACCTACAGTAAAGTTGGAACCTCCATTCATGACTAACCTACAGTGAAGATGGAACCTCCATTCATGACTAACCTACACTGGTTGGAACCTCCATTCATGACTAACAGAATAATTTCACACTGATAGCAAAGTTACTGAATAATAAAGAGCATTTCAACAAGCAGAGTCTATAACAATCAACAACCATTAAGGAACAATTGTGTGTATAAAAATTGTCAGGCAAATATGTATACTGTCCCCTGATTTGTTATTATACAAAGAACATAGGGATACAACAAATACGCCAAAGACTGTCGTTGGTAGTTGTCATATACCAATGTTCTTATACTGATGACACTTAGTTAGTTAGTTAGTCTTTCCTCTTGTGTCGAGTGCGGCACATAGGGCAGAGGTCATGACTCTCCATGCATGGCGGTTCGTTGCAATCTGTTGTAGGACTTGGATGTTTGAGTGGCCCATGAGCGAGCCTTCCCTGATAATAGTTCTATGTAGGGTTTCCCTTGGTCTTCCACGAGATCTTTTCCCCTGTGGTGTCCAAATGAGGGCTTGGTAAGGAAGTCTTGATTTATCCATTCTAAGGGTGTGGCCGACACTGACTTGACAAAAAGTCAGAATTACCTAAATCACTATCATTTCCAAGATATCAATTCCATGTCTCATAAAGAGTGTTGGAGAAAAAAAAAGGTGCAATGAAAAAAGCTGACCTACAACACAGCCATACTAATACTAACCCTTGTGCTACTTTCAGGTGAGTTATGAGAAATAAAATGAGAAGAAGAGGCAGAGAAGCAGCAAGGGAAGGCAAAGCATAACGACAAGGAGGTAGAGAACATTAGCAATACATAAATACCAACCAGTATGCTGGAATACCCTGGCCAACAAGATACTCTTCAAGGGCAAAAGAAATAGTTGTCTTCCCAGCACCAGATAACCCAGTCAGCCACACGGTACATCCGCGGAAACCACCTTTCTGGCCAACAGCTTTTCCTCTCTTGTCACGCGACACTTGCGGTTGCTGATAAACAACATTTGTAGCCCTTTGGACAGCCTGAATGGAAATAAATAGGAAACATTTTTTTTAAATAGCAATTTTGTTTCTTCACCATGCTAAAGTATTTAGTTACCTCAGCCAGATTTATACAAGAAAGATTTCTGACAACCTAAGATTAAAGTTCTCCTCGCAGATTATTAGTATGCAGTGCAGGCTAAGTTTAAACTCTTTTAAATCAGGAACCTTTGGCAGAAAATGTCATGAACCCAGGAATTCCCAAACAAAATACTTAAAAAGTCAACTATTTTGCATAAGTCATTAACACATTTATTGGTAATAAAATATATTTATGTACATTTTTGTAAACTTTTTTTAAATATGGAGTTGAGTAATCAGTAAACACAAAAGGAACAGAGAATCAAACCACTACATTCCTATGGCCAAGAAAATAATTGATTGGATGACATAGCATGATGCTCTGCAACTACAACAATTAGGAACTGTGACATCATCATAGAAAGTAGCCTGAGTTTCCATAGTAACAGCCCTACTTGAGGTCAATATAATCACATGCAGGCCTCCTAAACACTGTGCAAAACTGACCAATCATCTTCATGCAGTTTTCTAATGGATGTTGATGCCCACATTTGGGCATTCCAGGGTTTATTGTTTATTAATGTCTTTACATCTAATTGGTGAAATACCTTTATCCCGACATTTGATTCAACTTTCTAACTTTTAAAAATATAAGATCTTCATAGGTAAGTAAAGCTTGAAAACTTTAGCTTATTGGTACACAATTAAAGTCTGTACATAATTTAGTGGAGATAGTTTTTCAACCAATTAATGTCAAGTGAAATCATTTTTTAGAAAGAACACATAAAATTGTCCAAAATACCCGCATGTAATTATAGGACAATAGATTCTTCCCATTTGTTAAATAATAAATCAATCATACAATGCCCAGCCCTGTGTACTAACATAGACAATGTCCAGCCCTATGTACTAACATAGACAATGCCCAGCCCTGTGTACTAACACAGACAATGCCCAGCCCTGTGTACTAACATAGCCAATGCAACACATCTGACCAGAGGTCTGCCGGGTTGTCCAGAAACTATCTTCAATCACTGTTCTCTCAAGCCACTAAGAGGTCGAACATGGCCACAATACCTCAGTTTTTGGGACAGTATGCTGTTTATGTACCAATGCTAAAGGAATATGTAAGATGTTTGTGTTTTTCTCCACAGTATTCTAAAACATTGCCTGTAGCATTTCAGTTCAAGAGCTCCTATTTTATCTTAAGTAACTGAGTCCACGACTCATCCATCAGCTGCTATGTGAAAACTAACTTTAACTTGCTTGCAGGCGCTGCACCATATGTTCTTTGGTGCTGCGCCGTAGGTTCTTTGGTGCTGCGCCATAGGTTCTTTGGTGCTGCGTCATAGGTTCTTTGGTGCTGCACCATAGGTTCTTTGGTGCAGCACCTAAGAGCATATGGTGCTGCACCATAGGCTCTTTGGTGCTGCACCATATGCTCTTAGGTGCTGCACCATATGTTCTTAGGTGCTGCGCCATAGGTTCTTTGCTGCTGCGCAATAGGTCCTTCGGTGCTGCGCCATAGGTTCTTTGGTGCTGCGCCATATGTTTTTTGGTGCTGCGCCATATGTTCTTTGGTGCTGCGCCATAGGTTCTTTGGTGCTGCGCCATAGGTTCTTTGGTGCTGCGCCATAGGTTCTTCATGCTGTTTAATCTCTGCATTGCTAAAGTGAGTCTTTGTCTTACTTCTCTGGTTTTCAGTACTGAGTCTAACTTGTCAATATCTATGACATTTTCCATCTCTTCATTATCAAAAAAAACAATAGCTGGACTTATTACTTTAACCCACTAGGACCCCAATAGAAATAATAAATCATGACTTCCATTTTGTTTCAGGAAAATCATAGTTATTACTTCTTTCAGTATTACTACTCCTTCTTCTTCTCTTCATCCCACTATTGAGTAATAAAGTCAAGTAAAAATCCATTTTTATGTCTTAGGCACATCGGGAATATGGGAAGACAGCCCCATATTTTTACAGACCAATCGGTGGGTATTGTGGTCAGCATTACGCCAGCCATCTTTACTTCCCTAGGACAGCCATCCTGGTACCCATTTTAGGATGGGTCGACCTGCGACGCCCCGTACCATGATAAAAACCTATGAGGTCAGCAGTGGGTTTTGATCGCGGTACATTAGAATTACGAGTCGGACTCGCAACGCCTAAGCCACGGACGTCGCATCCCACTACTGAGCATAGATCCTAAACCAACACGCCAAGAGGTCCTTTCATTTGCTATTGCTCAACCCCTGTTTTTCCTATCTTTTTTAACTTCTCTCTTTAGCTTTCTTCTCTGTGTGTTTTTAATCTTCATTTTTTTTTTCTATGCCTTTGTGGGTTTCAGTGATTTTCTTTGGTTTTTTTCAATGTGTTCTATCCAAAGCCAGCATTTTTTTTTTTTTTTGGTGCATTTCTGGAATCACAGGGATTTATTTCTCTCCTGAAGCTCAACATTAGTAATTCTATCATGCTTTTTAATTCCCTCTATTCCGCGCAATCACATAATTACTACCTATGACCTAAATTCTTGTTCTTCTTCTTCAGCATTCCAAGCCCTTGAGGTTCTTTCCTGCAGATATCACGTCTCAATTCCTCTCTGTGACTGGCCTTCTCTTCCCAGTTGGTGTTCCAAGTGTGTGTAGATCTGCCTCACTGACTGGCACCTTTTCATCTTTCCAGATGATAGTGTTTTACTGTGCTATGAGGCACAATGGGACTCGGGCAACGGTAACAGCGAGTGTGACTAGCAAGACCTGCTCACGTTAAGACAAATCTTCCACAATTACAGCATGGGATTTCAGGATCATTTGTGTTTAGTGTATTTCTTCTCAGACCTCATCCTTTCGACAATAATTTCTTCCTTCCTGGTTTTCCCCCTACACATAATGGAATTCCGGAGAAATTTGACTAAAAAGCTCAACAAAATGGGGAAGAAGAAAAAATGTGAACAAAACAACACAACGTAACGTTTCAGCAGGGCAGCCTTTTTCAAACATAAGTGAACTACACAAACGTAACACCGAGGAGAGGAGAGTATGTAGATCTCTAAGGGGCGACGTGAGCAACGTTTAAGAAAATGTGATGTGGAATAAATGAAATAAAATAAAATAAACGATTGTTAAAAAATATAGTCACAAAAAATAATAAACAGTAGTATTGTTAATATATAATACTGGGAATAAAAGAAATACAAATGTTAATGATTCATAAATGATACTGATAAGAAATAGAATAAAGTAATAATATGAAATAAAAGAAAATAAAAGAAAATAATTAACATGTAAAATGTGATAAGAGTAGAACTATTTAGATGAAGGTATGCTGGATATTAATACCACCTGGACTAAGAATGCCTGATTTTCCAAAGCGAGGCGCGTAGTATGATCGATAGAGCAATATTTTAATGATGTGACAGATATATCATCTTTACCTCTGTGGTCAAATGTCACCCCTCCACATAGCACGGTCCATGACATTTTGTTCAGAGTCCACCTCAATACCTGTATCATTCATGTTCCGCTTCCACACATCTTTATATCACAGTAAAGGTTGGCCACAGCATCTTCCTATCTTCAATTCAACATAGAGGATATCCTTAGGGATTCTGCCATCCTCCATTCTCCTGGTGTGACACAGCCACTTGAGCCTTCATCGACTCAGCTTTGAGAAAACTGTTTTTTATTGCCTGTGCAGTTTTTACAGCCTGCAATTCAATAAACAACCACCGAAGGACACAGGCTGTGTCAGATCAATATCTTACTGACTGGGGGCTGCCCAGCTTGAGGTGGGCGGTAGCAGATCAGTGACATTTGAACATGTCTCCCAACATCAGAGGCAACCCGTAGCGCCGTCCTCTATGCCAATTGACAAGGACTTATAGACAATAACTGCTGTCTTTCGATTTGTTTCCAAGACCGATTAAGGTGCTGTTTACCGCTCTACCCAAGTGTCAGTCCTGACCTACGGGTGTGAGTCATGGGCAATGACATCAGGTCACAGAAGTCAGCTTCAGGCCTCAGAAATGAGATATCTCAGAAAAGTGGTCCAAGTGACAAGAAAGGACAAAATTCCCAATCAGACAATATGTGATTGCACACTTGTCCAGGGTTACTCAATGGTGTCACGCTTACAGGTAACTGAACAGGTACAGAGGGCTCCTGACACATGATGACCGTTGAAGTCTACTTACTGTATTTGACATCACAACAATGAATGGCATCACGAAAAACGAATCTCACTCTGCTGCAGTCATTCTTACTACCACTGCATACATGTTCAATACACTCTGAAAGACTTCTACTGCCAACCTATGTTACCTGATTGCTATGGGCAGCCAGTATTTGATCGTGCAAATCCCTCTTGTCAGGAATCTCCTCTCATTCTCTCATTATTTCCTTCCTTCCACAAACTGTCCAGTGGTCACAACATGCTCCATTTTCCCTCTTCTCATAACATGGCCAAAAAACTATGACTGTCCCCTTCTGTTGTCTGTGATTAGTTGTCTTCAGGCTCCCGCCTCTTTCAAAATCTCTTGGTTGCTCTTTTTTAGCTGTCCAAGGTATTTTAAGCATTGTTCTGTAAAACCACATCTCTGAGGCCTCTAGAAATTAGCCTGCCTGCCGAAAGTCCAGGACTCACAGCCATATGTTAAAACTGGATGTATGTAGCAAGCAAGAATTTGTTTTTAACCTTCAATGACTGAGATATATTGCATAAGATGTTCTTCATTTTACATAATGCAGTTTTTGTCTGTCCTTATTCTGTTTCTTATATCAGTAATGCATTTTCCATCTGATATTATCCATGTGCATGTGACGAAATGACCTCAGTGGACTCAGAAGTTATATTGCGTTTAATAATTTTTTATGTTCAGAGAAGGACAAAGAATTATAAGCAATATGCACTGAGCCTAAAATAGTTCTAAAACAACTACAAGGGATTTGAACATTGTTTAAACTTTTTTTTCCTGTCTCTCGCCAGACAAAGCAACCTAGCTTTGTGTAATATTACCTAATACTACCTTAGCTAGGGATTCCTTTCACAAGCCAGTGTCATAAAATTATCTCCTGCCAACAGACTGTAGGGGCCAGCAACTGGGAACTAATTATCACACCTGAGATTATCTCCCATGAACCTGACCTTAGTGCCACAAATGTTATATAACACAGACTGAGTGGGGCCTGTTGAACAGAGCAGATCAGGGGAATTAAGTGGACTGGTAGACCTGACGGCGTCCTCTGGACAGTTTTTACACCTGCCAGTTAAATTAGCTGGAGACCAGATGTTTGCCAATTAAGAAGGGTTGGTCTTACTGAAGGCCGTTCACTTTGAGTGACAGACCCATTGATATCTATGTTGATCTGCAAGGTACCTCAGGGGCGTGACTTAGGTCATCTCCTAGAGGGTTGGGTAGAACCTAGTAAAGTGAGGAGTTTAACCTTGCAGACAGATAGTGGTATTAATAATACTAGCCTCTGGACTTTCCGTCATAATCGCTGCCACAGGCAACAAACACAGATCAACATTAGAGGTGATTCTAACTGTTTGATTCTGGTTTGGCGATTACTGTAATGTTCTCAGGTAAGCTTGTACAATTATTTTCAATCTTCTTCTTCTTCTTCTTCGATCCTTCTGTCAGAAAACTTATATCAGGAGGCCGGTAGTCTTTATGAAAGCTATCGTGCAATACATATCCTTTTGTGTACCATACAGTTTTGTCTTCATTGTGGTTGGAACAGGCCAGATTGCGCTCTGTTGTCAGCATACAGTTGACAGTGTTGGAGCACATGCTCAGCATTTTCGGGTGCCATGCTGCAGGGACACGTCTCTGTATTTCCTACATTGAAAAATTTGAACATGTGTTGATGAAATCTGTTGTGCCCTGTCCTTAGTCTGAATATAATAGACTGTCCCTCTCTAGAGAGGCGATGAAGTGAGTCTTGGGGAGAAAATCTGGTGTGGGTATCCAGCCACCTTTCTTGGATACTAGATTGTATTAGTGTTTTCATCTCTTGGTGGGTTAAGTCGCTATTTGGTTGTACCATGTCACTGCCGCTTCTGGCCAATCTGTCCGCTATTTCATTGCCTTCCAAGCCACAGTGACCTGGAATCCACTGCAGTACAGATTGTTCTACTGAAGAGCTTAAGTAAATCAGCTGTTGCGTCAAGTCTACAAACTGAGTGTCTTTTGGGTTAACAATTGCTGACATAGCATCAGTCAGAAAGATCACTCTGCTATATTTGCTGTGCTGTTGTCCATTCAGGAAAGAACATGCCGCTAGAAGTGCTTCTGCCTCTGCTCTGTAATTGGAGGAATATGAACCTGTTGGTACAGCCTGGTTGATTTTAAAACCATTTGGGCATTCTATGTATATTCCTCCTCCTCCGTCTCTTACTGCTCTCTTGGCTAAACCATCTGTATACACTCGAATCCAACTCTGGTGTGGGTAAAGTCTATTGATCTCTCCTTCTGTAGTTGATTTCATATCAGTGCTGCTCATTGATGATTTGGAGGAGACCCCTGTTACAGTGGTTTTGACTGTTGGTAGGCTATCCCTAAGCCAAGCGGGGCAATCGTTGTAAGGTTTAAGTGGAACATTTGGTATTATGGGAGGGAGTTTAAGGACAGCGAGCTTGGCATTTGCGTTCTTAATAAAGCAAGTTCTCTTTAGTCTAGCCTTCTGGGGTTTCTGCAGTCGGCTGTACATGGGTTGTTCTTGAAAGTGGTGGTATTTGGAGAGCTGGGTGAGGATCTTTGTGTCTCTCCTATCTTCCAGATTATGGAGACCAGTAATTATTTCCATATCTGATATGGGCGTGGAGTTAGCTAAGCCTATTCTACCTTTTCCTAATTGTTCTACACATCCTGCTTGAAATAGTTCTTTGTGAGTATTCAGTATCTCAGTTAGGGAACTGCTAAAGCATTTCTATTTGTTGTATGTTTGTACCACATGTTTTTCAGTGTATGTTTTCATGTTTATAAAACAATACTTGTATACTGAAATGTAATGAAATTATAATGTTTCCACCATCAACCAAATCATGAGTTTGGACTGTCGGAAATGATGCCCACATATGCAGCCATGCTGTTTCGTGTTGTTTTTTTTTGCCCACCATGTGCTCACTAAATGTGTTCACCTACACAGGGGATTTATAACCCCCGAGGGGAGGGAGGGGGGAACAAGGGGTGTATAGAATTCACTGTCATTGAAATATAATATTCAGGACAGCATGCACGTATAAAATGTTTTGCGTATTCAGCACATAATCTGCGCCACATGTTTATGTCAAATCAATGTCAGCCAGTTGGAAGTCTGAGTGATGACGGACAACAGACTTAGAAAGTCAACTATCATGACAGAACATGAGAGGGAAGGCAGGATATGTTAGACGCTGGTGTGAGACACAAAGACCTTCAGACTAGACTGGAGAGAATTGGGAATATGAGGAGCAGTGATGAGATTAATTTTATTATTATTGTATTAATTGATACATGTATTCTTAGTGTAAGTCAAGATACTACACGTATGTGTTTGTTTCCCTGATTACAGCTTCCATGTGACGATCAGTCTTTTCTGAGAACAGAAATAGAGGATCATCACGGGCATGAGACTACATTGTGTTAGAACTCGGCCAGCTGGGAAACAGGTGGGAACCAGATGGAACCAGGAGAACAGGGCGGAAAGGTTGGAACAGCTAAGAAGGAACTCAACACGAGGACTCTCAGAGGTTCCACTTTATAAAATACGTTAAGTTACGTATCATGTATTTATGTTAACTAATCACCACCATTATCACTTCACTCTAATCTTAGGTTTAGGTGCTCAGTTAGCTGAAGCATCTCATTACCACCATGCCATCACTGTTGACTAAAAATATAAATAACCAAAATGACTGCTAGGTTAATAAATCAACTATATGGTCTTATCCTTCATCAGTTTTTATAATCCCAAGTGTGTCTGTTCTTACATGTTTAATTAAACTGTTAAATAGAATAGCATTTGGTGGGGGCTCATTAAATAATAATAATTCTTTACCAAGGGAAGGTCGACGGATTGGGTCAACTGCCCTGTCTAGTAAATCATTCAATATAATAATATATAGACATCTAAAACCCATTTCCTTCTCTTGTGGGTACCAAGTGCAGCTAATGTTAAAATAATTAACGAGCCAATATGACTGTTTTCTTGGATATCCATGACTTTGTCTGAGAGCAACATAGCCCGGATATTAGTTCAGTTAACCTGGTGGAGGGGATGTGTTGAGAGGAATAATCCCTACTCAACAAATAAAATTCAGTAAAACCCAAATCCAAAGAACCCACGACCCGTTACACATCACACAAAGTTTTGTTGAGAAATAGAGGGATCATAGGGGCGTTACGTCTCAGTGCCCAGATACGCTCCATTGTTTTGCAGAGACAGCTTGTGAGGCTGATCGGTCTGTAGTTGGAGGCATTGGAACTGTCTTTCCCAGGCTTTATCAGGGGTTTCATAATTGCCTCTCTCCAGATCTGTGGAACATTTCCTATTGCCCAGCAAGCATTAAATATCTGTAAAAGCTTTGTTTTGGCTACTGTTCCTAAGTTTCTGATCATTTCTTTAGATATACCATCTGCTCCTGGTGACTTCCGCATTTTCAGCTTTGAAATGGCCAACTCCAGTTTATTAAGTGTAAGTAGCACCTCTAGCGCCTCTGATGCTATTTCTTTCTGACTTCTGAATAGTGTCTTTTCTTGAATTTCTTGTTTTTTCTCTGAATTGATTTCAATGTCATTATCTAATGCAAAAGTGTCTGCAAAGAGGTTGGCTGCCTCTTTTCCTGTGACCATGTTTCCATCTTTCAGCAGCGTGATCTTTGAGTTCCACCTTGTGTCTTCAACATTCATTTGTTTTACAAGCTTCCATAACTTTCTGGTGTCTTTTTCAAAGTTCAGCGACCTTGTTTTCTCCTGCCAGCTTTCCCTTCTAACCTGCAGCTTTGCCCTTACAAATTTTGCTTTTGCATGCTGGTAGTTATTGTGATGTTCTTGGTTTGACCTGGTCTCTGCTTTATTTCTAGATGTTTCCACTTCGTTATGTAAATTTTCTAGTTCACTATTCCAGTATGGCTTATAATGCTTACGGGCACCTTTTGGTATTGATTCTCCTGCTGCCTGTAGTACTCTACGCTGAGATTTCCAAGCAGTATACTGGTATGGTATTTGAACATTGTCCAGTCAGCATTCTTGTAGTTCCACCTTGGCAGCGTACTCGTTTCTCTGACCTAATCATTTTCTACATTCAGGAAAAACCAGTCTATGGTCACTGCCTCCCAGTTGTTTTCCAACAACTCGTGTAATGTTCCATTCCAGATCTCGAGAGTGAAATGCTAGGTCTGGGGTAGTAGTGGTGTGCCACGACCTCCAGGAGAATGTGGGTGGATCCGTTGGCCTATTAATCAGAACAAGTCTGTTCTCATCATGCCACTCTTCCTTTTTCTCTCCTCTCTGGTCTATGTGGTCGTACCCCCAGCTTTGTGAGTGGCTGTTAAAGTCTCCACATAGAATCATCTTTGCTTCTACTGGGATTGTGTCTAGTGCTTGATACTTATATTTATGTACTTGTCCCAAAATAACACCAATTACTTTCATTAAACATTTAGAAATAATTATTTTCTTTGATACCACCATTACTTCTGTCTTCCCATTATTCAAACTGAGGCCCATTCTTCTACTTTCTACCACTACAATGTCTATCATTTCTTGTAATCCTTTCTGACTTGTTGCTATCAAGGCTGTCATCAGCATAACGTAAATTGTTTATATTGTACCCACCAACCACAATTCCGGGCAAATCAGGATCTCATTATATATTCACTGTATATTGAAAACAAATCAGGTGACAGTACACATCCTTGTCGTACGCCTGTCTTTATGCACTAAAATGTACCTAAACAGTTTTTTTTTTTTTTTTACGTATCCAGAAACCATGAGTTGTAAACCCTTTGGCTCGGTACTGTGGATATCGCAACCCTTCGGCATTGATTCCATTATAGATACCGTTAATCTGGGAGAAATGTGGCTTTTCTGCCTACCCCCGGGAGTGAACCCGGACCACAAAGAGTTCGTCACCCGGCCGCCGCGAACGTCAGGTTTAACCAACTTCGCTAGAGAGCCGGGCGCACCTAAACAGTTAATTCTTATAGCTGTGTTGGCTGCAAATACATAATCTTTATTATTTGTAGATCTTTTCCAATAATGTTTAATATTTCTAATAGTCTGATTACTTTTTCATGCTTCACATAGTCAAATGCTTTTGTATAGTCTATAAAGCATAAAATACAAATCAGTCTTTACTTCTATAGCTCTTTCTGAAAGTGTCCTTAGGATGTATATGGCATTGTTTGTACCTTTTTCTTCTACAAATCCACATTGATCATTGCCGATTTCTGGTCTAATTTTGTTTCTTATTCTTCTCATAATTATTCTTAGTCATTTGACTCATAAGACATATTGTGCAATGGTCTTTTTATTTTAAAGTGCCTGGTTTCTTTGGCAGAGCTGTAAATATGGATTTTAAAAAACCGACCTAAAAAGGTGCTAAAACAGACAGAAGTGACAGTTTGTAGTTGCTGTTGTGGTTGAACTTGTCTTTTCATAAATATTCCGTCTAGTTGTTAATTTGATATTTAATATTTGTGTGAAGTGTCCCATCACTATTTTTGAATGCCCACTTTGTTGGTTACATTTTCCAACCATTTTTCTTGAAGTGTTTCACTGCTGCTGCTTCTTTCTCAGACACGCTTATCAAGTTGGTTGACTAGTCAGTACAAATGATGATGATACCGTGTTGACCATCTATCTATAGTATCATTTCTAGGGCGGTGTTTGGCACAAGGGAGTGGAGGTCTGGGAAAGTAGCGCCACATAGTTAGTGTAGTCGCCACAGACTGTGCAGGTTACTACGCTTACTTCTGCACCCTACAAAGGGACAGAAATACCCATCGCATTAGGGAGGATTCCAATGCGAGGCTGCCACTGGTGAGTGGTGTCATTCATATTTCTTTCTACAGCAGAGTAGTTTGAAAACTAATGTTACCCCCGCCCCTCCCTTTTGTTTGGGTCCCCCACCTCGCAGGTACCAGGTATTTGTGAACAGTCTGAATAGAACAGGCGGCAGTGAAAGGAACTCCAACTATTCAATTATCATGGCTATGGCGCGTGCACACACACGTACTGATACGTACACACATATGATTTTCGATAGGTTTATGCCCTGTTAGGAGAAAGGAGGATATTTGTTGGCTCGAATGGAATTCGAGACTGACCCAGCAGTAATCAATTACACACGTCGCCCTCAAACCGGTTGAACGTGATGAAGGGCACAGACATTTCCATTTGGATAACGTCTCATAAGGATTTGTCTGGTGCGTTAACAGAAGTTCTTGTCAGCAGAGCTGTTTCCAAGACAGTAATACATTCAAGAAGTCATTCGCCTAACAAATGGCAATTACAGCAAACCAGATATTCCAAACTGAACTGTCCCTCTCGTTTGCTGTAATTGCCATTTGTTAGGCGAATATATATATATATATATATATATATATATATATATATATATATATATATATATATATATATATATATATACATATATATATATATATATATATATATATATGTATATATATATATATATATATATATATATATATATATATATATATATATATATATATATATATATATATATATATATATATATATATATATATATATATATATATGTATGTGTATGTATGTGTGTGTGTGTGTGTGAATATATATTATTCCGGAACTCCTCCTTTCGAACAGCGTAAAGGGAATAGAAAATTTAATATTGTCTGTCCAAAAGCACAGTGAAGATTAAAATCTGTTCTTGAATTTAAAGAAAACGAAAATAATGTCCACAGATAAAAACTGGCTGTCACCCAAAAAAAACAATAAATGATGAAGAAATCGAAAATGTCACAAACTTTGAATATCTAGGCTCTATAATAAACAACAATGAAGACTGTTCGACAGAAATTAAAAGGAGGATGGCCATAGCAATGCAAAGATTGAACAGCAATAAAAGTCTATGGTTAGGCACCAGCAAGGAGATCAAAATTGTAATTTTGAGAGCATGCATCTTTCCTGTGGCTACATACGGATGTGAGTCGTGGACTATCTTTCAGTCCTTAAAAAAGAGAATAGGGGCTTTTGAGCTGAAATGCTATAGAAAGATTCTCAGAATATCTTGGACAAAGAAGATGAGAAATATTGACATCTTTAAAGATCTGAACATCAAGAAAGATTGGCTAATAAACAGCATCCTTTCTCGAGAGCTGAAATATATTGGTATATCAAGCGCCACGACGGATTGGAAAAAATTATAGCAGAAGGCATGGTACCAGGAAGGAGGGGCAGGGCCGACCGACACGAAGATGGGCACAGGATATAAGTGACTGCTTGAGTGTGAAAGTTCATGAGACAGGAGAACTGGCGAGAGACCGAGTTTCTTTCAGGCAGACTGATGAGAGCGACGTTCTGCAAAGGACCTGCTACATGATGATGATGAGGATATATATATATATATATAATGAAAACGTGAAGAAGGGACAAAATCATACAAACTGACGCTTTGTAAGAAACAAGGAATTCCAGAGAAATTTGACTAAAAAGCTCAACAAAATGGGAAAGAGGAAAACGTGCACAAAACAACACAACGTAACGTTTCGGCCGGGCAGCCTTTTTCAAACACAAGTGAAAGACCTAAAGAAACAAGAAAGAAAGAAACAAGACATGGTGTTAAGTAACCATCACAACCCCTCTTCCCCACCAACGTTCTGTTGCCAACATTAAACAATACCATAACCCCATCGACTTTTCCCTTTTCACGATGTGGCCAAAGAATGAAGATTTCTTACTTTTGATATAGGTGCTCAATTCATGCATTAATTTTTTTCAAGATATCCTTACACTTTAACCTATCTATGATGTTATCATTTCTTCTATAAAAATGTAAGCGTCCACACGATTTTCCCCGAATAGGCTGAAGACTCCATCACTCATTTCCATACAGGAGGATTGGATGTATGTATCTCCTAATACTTCAACTCAGCCGACAAAGACGGATTGCATTGAAATTCTTCGTAGAGACATGTTACATCCTTCACCCTAACATGTTACATCCTTGACCCTAACATGTGCGCCTTACAGAGAACTGAGATCATTCTTGTAGGGGTGTCGGGCCGCCCCATCAGGATAAACTGCAACAGCCAGGTGAAGTGATTGACAAGTCTACACCGCTGACTGATTGACGTTCAATCCCATCAGGACATCACATCGAGCGATAAACACCCGGTGACTTACTTGTATGTGTCACCATGTGGACGAGGATCACCTGGGGACAGTTCCCAAAAACCCCGTTCAACCCACAGATTGAGTTACATTAGGGCCCCGGCAACAGCCGAAGTGGGGCTTTAAAATAACGAACAATTGTTTCCTATATATATATATCCCACCTTTGTCTACAGTGACAGACTTTTTTTACCCCGCTAGGACATCACACTAAGCGACAAACCCCCCCCCCCCCCCCCCCTCTCTCTCTCTCTCGTTGTACCCCACCAGGACATCACACGAGCGATAAACACCCAGTGACACAAAGTGCCACCATGTGGATGAGGATCACTTGTGGAGAGGTCCTAAAAACCCCTTTCAGCCGTTAGGCCATATTTAAGGCCCCGGCAAAAGCCAGGGTAGGGTTTCAAATAACGACACATTGCATCCCACATGCGGGCGACTAAACAAAAACCCGGGGACACATGGGTTTCCACTATCGGTCTATAGTAAGTTTCGTGTGGAAGAATTTGAATGAATGTGGTCTGAAATAAAGTCGAATTTCGTCTATTTTTACTATACCGTTTCAATAAAGTAATTCAAATTGCGCGTGTTGTGCATGTGTAGAAATGAGAACGTGGTCTGTGTTACCAAGTGCCAACCCAGCCAATGAGCGTGTCTGACTAAACTTGGCTTCAAAGGAAAAGAAAAGGTCACGCCACCGTGTACTGTTCACGCAGTACATATACTAAAATTGGAACGGACTCACGCCACCGTATGTCATTTATTTGGGAAAGTATGGTAATTGTGGGTGTCGTGACAGTTCAGTTACAGCGGTGTGTCCTACTTGCCCTAGTTAATGAGGTCAACCATCTTTCTACAAAACCCAACAACATATCATGAGTTAGATATTTTCATAGCTGCTGTGCCCCCCCCCCCTTTTTTTTTTCCCCCGCGAAACTCAAACGCAGGTATTTTACTAGTCTAGCTCACCACATGATTCCGCACTCGCGTGTTGTATATTTCACCATGCCAGAGCTTTTAACACTTCTAAAACATTTAGATACTGGGTCTAACAGCCTTAGTCATATGTAAATTGCGCAAATCTTTCCGGCGACTATACCGCCACCGCAGAGAGTATCCCCCGTGCGCAAAAAAAAAATGGAGGAAGCTGCAAGACATGCGGTAGCTGCTGCTCATGAGTCTCAGCCATCTAGTTTAGTCCCCATCCCCCCCCCCCAACACTCCCCTTCCGCGCCGCGCAAAGCGGCGTGGTGGATACTCTCGGCGGTACGGTATAGTTGCCAAAAAGAGGTCCGCAAATTACATATGACTGAGGCCCTGTTATCGTATTTTTTTAGCCAGCCTCGATAACTTGGGACCGTTATTGGGAGAATAGCACAACAAACTGCGACCCCCATAACCTTGACCACGGTAGACTAGTTTCAAACAACTTAGCAATGGAGTTGACCTACAACCCGTGTGGGGGGGGGGGGGCCGCGCCAGCGTAAATTTTAACCCAGCACTGTGCTGAACGTCGGCTCTGTGGCTCAGTCGATGCGAACGCTTCGTAATGCCGGGTTCAATCCCAGCTGCAAGTCATGCGCCTTGCATTGGTTTCGACAGTGGTAGGGGAGCCGACCGTCCAGAGAGCAATGGCAAACTACTGGAGGTAAATTTGCATAGAGAAACCACACAACAGCCGGGGACTGCTGGGGTTGGTTCTGCAAAGTCCTGAAAATAATACGCAACTAACCTAACTGTGCTGAACACCCCCACCCCAATTGATAACTTCTGCCTTCTCCCCCCCCCCCCCCCCAACTCCCGCTAAGTCGTTCTATTCTTCAATATTGCATGCAGCACGCCACATGTTCTCATCTTTTTAATGTCATTCTCTAGCTCCATTTTCCCTGTGCCTCTGTCTGCATTTATTTCTATACTCCTGTGGATTCCAGTGCAAAGACATTCTAGTTATACGTCGGACCTCCGCTTGTCAGATAACTTCGAATCATAGATGCGGCCTAAGCTCTTCACTGGTTTATCCAGAACCGCGGGGATCTGTTACCTTGCCACCACCTTACCTTTAAGGATTGACAAACTTCTTGATTTCTGAGGTTTGAACAGCACGCCACACCAGGCGGTCCAACCTATTCAGAATCGTGCGGGCATCACCCACACGGCCCGTTAAGATAGTTGTGTCACCCACAAATGCGCCCAGTGGCGGCATCCAGTGGTCCCCAATTTGAAGGCTGTGTCCGTCAATCATACATGACCATAACGAACAGTATTGCCGAGATCGTACATCCCACGGCTAACCGCAAACTGGTGCTCAGTTCATCTCGTAGTAAACGGAGTACAGAAGCGAATGGCGAACCTTGGGAACTATTTCTCGATAATATCGGTACGTGGAACACGCGAAGGGCCTGCCACGTGGGAGCTTTATCGCCCCATTGGCGATGGCCAGGTCCAACCAAATTACATGCGAACTGCTTCTCTCTGCCTTAGCTCTCTGAATACTCTCCTCTCCGTGTGTGTTCCGGGGCCCTTTTATATGGAAAACAAGAGTAGACCCACTGACTACCCAAAAGCATGTCGCAAGAGTCGACTAATTCGGAGCTTCCTTTGAAGTCGGATTTCATTTGCCCGAGCAGGCAAGGAACCAGCAGTCTGCATATAAATGAGTCAGAACTGTAAAACAGATGCACACGCAACACTCGGGTTCGGAAATAGGACTGCACTCCAGAAGTGGATGAACAACCAGAATTTTCCGCCAGAGTTTACGGCTGGTCAACGCAAAGAAGAAGATGTTGATGCCTTTTTTTATCATCACCTTCCCAGTTTTTGTTTTAAACGCGAGCTTTATGTTCTCTCAAACTCTTTGTTGATCTGCTTATAGTTGTTGCTGTCTCACCTATCCCGTTGTTGATTTCTGGTCTCAGAGACAGTTTGTTAATGACTAAGGATACCTAGTATGTGAATTGGTCAAATGCCTAAATGTATGCAGATCTTCCGCATTCTTGAAGATGGCATATTGCATGTGTCTTCTTTTTTGCTGATTTTTAGCCCAAATTCACAATATGCGTCAGCGATTGCAGAAAGTAAATGTTGCAATTTCTCATCGCTGGGTTGTAACTGCAGCATCAAATGCTGACGATTACCAGTGTAGAGATCGTTGTCAGGTCGAGGGTGAAAGAATATGCCACTCTCCTGATCTTGAAAAGCAGATTTCAAAATCAGTGAGAAGTATATTAAAAAGGGGTAGGGGCCAGTACACATCCCTGGCTCTGCCCCATTCACAAAGAAAGCATGCTGCCTGGTCAGAAGAGCAATATCCGCTTGTCGGGCCGTTCCCCCTAGACATGGCCGCAAGCCAAGGAGAAAGGCCTGGTCTGCGCTGCTATAACATTACATTTTCAGGTTGCATTTCCTCTTACTGTGATAAAGCTAACATTTTCCCAAAATGAGCTCTTTTGCGGAAGCCGTTGACATAATCTGGCATGTCAGGTTGGTATACGGCGGGACTGAAAACTGTGACACTGGAGCACAATCATATCTGACTAAGATATCAAGGGAAAGTGTTGAGATCTCATGACAGCCTTCCTTGTGGAGACGGCACCTGGTAGTTATGGAGTATATGTAAAATGAAACATAGATCCGTGTTTAAGGCTAAAGTGAAGGCGGGTTATACTGTTCATGTATAATTCACCGATAAATAAAACACCCTTCCTACACCCTGCGACTACCTTAACTGCGATACACAGCTGCATGCTTTTTAGTGTCATTTTTCACATAAAACACAAGGTGAGTTCAGAGTCACTTGGGGGGGGGGGGGGGGGGGGGGGGGGGGGGGGGGGGGGGAACTGGTCCTTAACAAGCATGACGTAAAGGGCGACTAATTACTTTTTTGCTGGAGTCGGATATGTTGCAAATACATTACAAGACGTAACATTCCCCCTCCCCCTTTTTTTCAGCACTTTGTTGAGGTACAAGGTGGAAGAGAAGAAGGATATGTTGCAAACACATTACAAGACGTAACCCCCCACCCCCCCCCCCCCCCCCCCCCCCCCCCGGCACTTTGTTGAGGTACAAGGTGGAAGAAAAGAAGAAGGATATGTTGCAAACACATTACAAGACGTAACCCCCCCCCCCCCCCCCCGGCACTTTGCTGAGGTATACAAGGTGGAAGAAAAGAAGAAGGATATGTTGCAAATTCATTACAAGACGTAACCCCCCCCCCCCCCCCCCGGCACTTTGCTGAGGTACAAGGTGGAAGAGAAGAAGAAGGATATGTTGCAAATTCATTACAAGAAGTAACACCCCCCCCCCCCGGCACTTTGCTGAGGTACAAGGTGGAAGAAAAGAGGATATGTTGCAAATTCATTACAAGAAGTAACACCCCCCCCCCCCCCGGCACTTTGCTGAGGTACAAGGTGGAAGAAAAGAAGGATATGTTGCAAATTCATTACAAGAAGTAACCCCCCCCCCCCCCGGCACTTTGCTGAGGTACAAGGTGGAAGAGAAAGAAGAAGGATATGTTGCAATTCATTACAAGAAGTAACCCCCCACCCCCCCCCCCCCCCCCCCACCCAGATTGAACGACTCGAGAAGGTGCAAAATGAAGCCATGCGTATTATTTTGGGATGTACAAGAGACACATCTTTGTGGAGCAATGAGGTATCTACTTGACCCCAACAATGAACCAAAGGATCAAGATGTGGAGGGCTCAGGCATACCTCAAAATATGTGCTGATAAGAAACACCCCACTGCATCAAGCGCTTTTTAGGTGAAGGGCGACAGAAAGAGGGGA
Source organism: Candidula unifasciata (assembly GCA_905116865.2). NCBI lineage: Eukaryota > Metazoa > Mollusca > Gastropoda > Stylommatophora > Geomitridae > Candidula > Candidula unifasciata. Next base: position 435,107 of record CAJHNH020002643.1, on the reverse strand, counting down.
AAAGGCTAGGTATGTTGCAAATTCAGCCTAACCGACATCAGACCTGGTGCAGAATGGATACCCCACCCCTCCCCGTTATTTTGTACATTTTCCCTTGTCCCACTCAACAAGGCGATGTAGAGAAGATAATCCTGTTGCTGTTAATGGTCAACGCTCTCATATCGGTGAAAATTCAGACGAAGCAGTGGAAGAAAAGAAGAAGGATAGTTATACGCCAAAAAGAAGCGCATGGGCATTTACAGCAGCTCACGGGTAACATCAAAGAAGCCAACGGCGCCTTCTCCATGACATACCAGCAGCATGACGATGGAGGTGATGGCAGGACGCACAGCGTTTGCCTGCTTGAAGAAACCCGCATAGAATACTCAGTGATTCAATGATTATGAAAAGGGTTCAGGCAGGTTCAGTGCGAAGACAATGGATTGAATCAATTCAGAAGTCCACTAGGAACATTTTTGTTTCCAACGCGCGTCAACTTACAGTTTGGCTGGATCCACTATCACTAACAGCGAATGCTGCTATATTATCAACAGAAAGGAAGGATAAGCAGAGTGAATCCCACATCACTCGCCCAGAATGGCTATCGGCACACAAAAAAAACGAGACGCAAACAGTCATTGTTTAACCACATAGAACTAATACTATAGCCAGATGGGATTCATACTGAGGGGAGGATCTGAGCACCTATGGACATGAGTGCAATGATCAACCCACCTTTTACTAATTCACCATTACTTCGTGGCTATCATAAGACAGGTACAAGCGTTGAAGCAAAAGAAGAAAGGATATGTTGCCAAGATTGGAGACGAAACACCCCCCCCCCCCCCTTTTTTTTTGGACTTTGCTGATGTACAAGGTGAAGAAAAGACATTTGATATTTCTAATCTTAAATATATAACACAAAACCAGTACTTTCTAACAGCATAAGAAAAGCAGAAGACGGTACACAATAGCCTCGGTGCCAAACACGACTTGAAAGTTGTCATAGCCTAGAGACTTGTCACAGCTTAGCTTGAAGAGGCCAGCCATAACGTCTTCAAATAGACTGATCACATACATACAACAGTTGGTTCATTTTACCAAGATAGAATTTAATAGGCAGCGGTTTCCCCTGCCAGTGCTGCCAACACGCAGATTTATTAGCTTTAGGTTTCAGTTAGTTGCGTATCCTTTACATCAATGTTTTTCAAACGTGTTTACACTCGTGACAAAAAACTTTGGCAATTAATTGTTTCGGGGCCCACATGTCAGCTGGCCAAACACGAGATATTGGCAATTGTTTCGCAGCCCACATGACAGCTGGCCAAACACGAGATATTGGCAATTGTTTCGCGGGCCCACATGTCGGCTGGTCAAACACGAGATATTGGCAATTGTTTCGCGGCCCACATGACAGCTGGTCAAACACGAGATATTGGCAATTGTTTCGCGGGCCCACATGACAGCTGGCCAAACACGAAATATTGGCAATTGTTTCGCGGGCCCACATGTCAGCTGGTCAAACACGAGATATTGGCAATTGTTTCGCGGGCCCACATGACAGCTGGTCAAACACGAGATATTGGCAATTGTTTCGCGGGCCCACATGACAGCTGGCCAAACACGAGATATTGGCAATTGTTTCGCGGCCCACATGACAGCTGGTCAAACACGAGATATTGGCAATTGTTTCGCGGGCCACATGACAGCTGGCCAAACACGAAATATTGGCAATTGTTTCGCGGGCCCACATGTCAGCTGGCCAAACACGAGATATTGGCAATTGTTTCGCAGCCCACATGACAGCTGGCCAAACACGAGATATTGGCAATTGTTTCGCGGGCCCACATGTCAGCTGGTCAAATACGGGATATTGGCAATTGTTTCGCGGCCCACATGACAGCTGGTCAAACACGAGATATTGGCAATTGTTTCGCGGGCCCACATGACAGCTGGCCAAACACGAGATATTGGCAATTGTTTCGCAGCCCACATGACAGCTGGCCAAACACGAAATATTGGCAATTGTTTCGCGGGCCCACATGTCAGCTGGTCAAAACGAGATATTGGCAATTGTTTCGCGGCCCACATGACAGCTGGTCAAACACGAGATATTGGCAATTGTTTCGCAGGCCCACATGACAGCTGGCCAAACACGAGATATTGGCAATTGTTTCGCGGGCCACATGACAGCTGGCCAAACACGAAATATTGGCAATTGTTACGCGGGCCCACATGTCAGCTGGCCAAACACGAGATATTGGCAATTGTTTCGCAGCCCACATGACAGATGGCCAAACACGAAATATTGGTAATTGTTTCGCGGGCCCACATGTCAGCTGGCCAAACACGAGATATTGGCAATTGTTTCGCGGGCCCACATGACAGCTGGCCAAACACGAGATATTGGCAATTGTTTCGCGGCCCACATGACAGCTGGTCAAACACGAGATATTGGCAATTGTTTCGCGGCCCACATGACAGCTGGTCAAACACGAGATATTGGCAATTGTTTCGTGGGCCACATGACAGCTGGCCAAACACGAAATATTGGCAATTGTTTCGCGGCCCACATGACAGCTGGCCAAACATGAATAAAAACAAATGTAGATAACAGTTTATTTGTTAAATCGGATGCCATGGAATGACTAATTTCAGCTAATGCGACATTCCCTATGGCTTGAATGTCAAAAAATTGTATGTGTGTGACTAGAAGGTTGTTTCTGACATATAGCACCGCAATAACATCTATTTGGTTAAAGTTTTTTAACACACAATTGAGATGGTAATCCTACAGACTGGAAGAGAAACACCAACTACCCTACCTCGTTACGTTACGCCAACTACCCTACCTCGTTACATTACGCCAACTACCCTACCTCGTTACATTACGCCAACTACCCTACCTCGTTACATTACGCCAACTACCCTACCTCGTTACATTACACTAACTAACCTACCTCGTTACATTACACAACTAACCTACCTCGTTACATTACACCAACTACCCTATCTCGTTACATTACGCCAACTACCCTACCTCGTTACATTACAACCACTACCCTACCTCGTTACATTACACTAACTAACCTACCTCATTACATTACACCAACTACCCTACCTCATTACATTACACCCACTACCCTACCTCGTTACATTACACCAACTACCCTACCTCGTTACATTTCACTAACTAACCTACCTCGTTACATTACACCCACTAACCTACCTCGTTACATTACACTAACTAACCTACCTCCTTACATTGCACTAACTAACCTACCTCGTTACATTACACTAACTAACCTACCTCGTTACATTACACCCACTAACCTACCTCCTTACATTACACTAACTAACCTACCTCGTTACATTACACTAACTAACCTACCTCGTTACATTACACTAACTAACCTACCTCGTTACATTACACCCACTAACCTACCTCGTTACATTACACTAACTAACCTACCTCGTTACATTACACTAACTAACCTACCTCGTTACATTACACTAACTAACCTACCTCGTTACATTACACCCACTACCCTACCTCGTTACATTACACTAACTAACCTACCTCGTTACATTACACTAACTAACCTACCTCGTTACATTACACCCACTACCCTACCTCGTTACATTACACTAACTAACCTACCTCGTTACATTACACCCACTACCCTACCTCGTTACATTACACCAACTACCCTACCTCGTTACATTACACTAACTAACCTACCTCGTTACATTACACCCACTATCCTACCTCGTTACATAATTAGGCTGAATGTGTTGGCAGAATACGGGATTTGTCCGCGACCCATGGGTTGAAGAACACTGTTTAATGGACGCTGCAGAACCATCTCCGACATATTATGGCTATTTGTGATTTCATTAGTCATGATCGCCAAGCAACTTAAAGGTGATTAACCAAGGCTAGTGTGCGGTGTCGGGACTCGTTTTGACTAATATATGTTCTAGCACGCAGGAGGTACAGCAAACCGACGGTCCCGACCAAACCGTCAGTCGCAGACTAAACGGGACGGATCCTTAGTAGAAGCTAATGTACACAGATTGTATGTGTTGCAATGTTGCCCATTCAACCAATTGTCCTCCTATTTCTCTCCCCAATGCTACATCCAGCTGTAATGTCTTTGCAGTAAAATCACCAAGCGCTAACGTTTTTCAACAATAATTGCTGCCATTGTGCTTGGGAAGCTTAAGACTTCTGTAATTGAGTAAGCTCTGGCGAAGCTGACTCATACGCATCATACTTGGATGTACACAAAACTACAACATGCAGGGCGAGGCCTGACCTCCTCCAGCCAAGGAAACGAGAGCAGCTAACCGTCGAGCACGCGCGAATCTGCCGTATCTGGCGAGGAATGGGTGTCAGTGCCAGCAGAGTAGGGTACACAAAACCTGGTGAGGAAGGGGTGTCAGTGCCAGCAGAGTGGGGTACATCCTTTTCAGACTGCATAAAACTGGACTGAGATTACAGCTAGTTGGTGGTTGAGGCAGAAGTTCAAGCCTTATTTTTGAAAATTCCGCTGACGAAGTTGTAGTTATCTACACTGAAGGATCCGTCGTTCCACACATACAAACTTCATGGGCTTTCACAGTTCTGGTTTAAGAGAAAACTGCAAAAGAAGATAGCGTGGCTTCTGCCTCAACTACAAGTAGTCTGAGTATGGAGGTGATGGCGCTAACAAAAGCAACGGGGTGGCTAGAAAGACAGTAATTTGTCTCCCTGTGCTTTCTAAGTGATTTCTTGGGCATTTTTTTGAGAACACAGAGACAGGATGAACTCGACGAAAATGGTTGGAGTGGCTGGGGATATCTCGTCTGACAGGAATTAGTTTCATTTTTGTGCCTGGACCCTCTGGAGTAAGAGGAAATGAACGAGCTGATTGGCTTGCTGGCAGGACCATAGCAATGGAGCAGGCCGACATTATCAATGCTCTCAAGGAGGCAGGACCAGAAGATGATTCCAGAGACGACAATGAATCGGCAACACTCTGAAGACTAGAAGAATTTCAAGTCAAAAGAGGTTTGGCCAAACTTGAACACTATATATGTAGCCAAAAAAGAATAGTAAACCAAGAGAGTGGTGTTAACAGTGGCCACATGCTGAGGGAGATATAGGGAAGATGGAATCGCTCGCTCATGGGCTTGTCCGATGTGCAGTGAGGATAATCTGTTGATTAACTCAGTTATGTACATATAGGTAGGTTGTGTGTATATGTTGTGTGGTTGTTGTGGAGTGAGGATAATCTGTTGATTAACTCAGTTATGTACATATAGGTAGGTTGTGTGTATATGTGTGTGGTTGTAGTGGAGTGAGGATAATCTGTTGATTAACTCAGTTATGTACATATAGGTAGGTTGTGTGTATATGTTGTGTGTGTGTGGTTGTTGTGGAGTGAGGATAATCTGTTGATTAACTCAGTTATGTACATATAGGTAGGTTGTGTGTATATGTTGTGTGGTTGTTGTGGAGTGAGGATAATCTGTTCATTAACTAAGTTATGTACATATAGGTAGGTTGTGTGTATATGTTGTGTGGTTGTTGTGGAGTGAGGATAATCTGTTGATTAACTAAGTTATGTACATATAGGTAGGTTGTGTGTATATGTGTGTGGTTGTTGTGGAGTGAGGATAATCTGTTGATTAACTAAGTTATGTACATATAGGTAGGTTGTGTGTATATGTGTGTGGTTGTTGTGGAGTGAGGATAATCTGTTGATTAACTAAGTTATGTACATATAGGTACACCCAGGGCCCCTGAAATCAAACCTTTTCCTTCGCAAGCTGATAGTTTGTGCCCTACCTGATCCAATACTACTATAAATATTTTAAACCTAGCAAGCTAATTACTCTTTAACGAACCGACAGAGTTCGGGTCGATTAGCGGACATATTTAACTGGGTCACACAACAGCCGGCAAGACGCTGTGACGTCAGAGGTTATTTTTAGCACAACACAGTGTGTGCAGTGGGCAGACTCGGGAGGAATAAAATATACATGTAAATACGAGATAGAATGTATGTCTGCAAGTGCGGATGGGAAGGTGGAGAGAGGATGATCTATGTGTATTAGGTCTATCTATCTCCACTATGGACCTTGTCTTCTATCTCTTGTACTGACTGACAGACAGAGATAAATGAAGACTGAATTGTCTCATTTTCCTAAGAGCTATCCTCTGAGTGACTGGGAAGGGTGGAGAGAAATAAATTGAGCTTGGTATGTGACTCTTAAGATGAATACTAATTCTAAGTTCCTTCCTGACACAAGATGATACCTCCCTGGAAGTCAGGCAAACGATCAACAGTTCAACCAACTACCATCCACCAATAGTACCCACTACCACAACAACTTCAACATGACAGGAGCTTGAGTTCCAGTCAAGAGGCAGTTGTTGCAGGCCACCCATGTCATCACTCCAAGGAATCCTTCTTCAGGAGCTTTGTTGGGCTCCAGCACAATTCTGTTATTCCAATACATACACTCTGTCAGTGTTTGCAAGAGCAACCAGAAGAGAAGCAGTCTACTGAGTCAGCCTGTTCAGATCACCATGGACTGAGGAGAGCAGTGACCTACCAAACTGATAAGTAACATCTGAGATGACATACCACATGCTCTATTTACAGGTCTACCCCGAGTCACGGGGATGATCACTGAAACTCTCAAGAACTGACTCTGGCTGTTTCAACAGTACCTCATGAACTTTAGTTCCCGAACTCTAGTCACCGGGGACCATCCTTGATTGTCTTATATATATATATATATATATATATATATATATATATATATATATATATATATATATATATATATATATATATATATATATATATATATATAGTGTGTTGCATTTATTACATCCATTCAGAAGTTTTCATTACTGACTTGGGTGTCCCTGTTTCACTATTCAAACTGTCTAGCTTTTATGTTTGTGTGATTAGTAATTTTAATCTGTGTTAACATGGCTGTGATAGTACACTAGCATAGCCTGGGTGCTATTTTTTTTATATTAGTGGGGGCGTCCAGCCAAGTTGCGCCTAGGATTATAACATATTTTGTAGTGCCATAACTTGAGTTGCCCTACTCCTGAAATAGGTTGAGCATATATTGGCCACGGGATACCCTTTAGACCAATACGAGCCGACGCCTCAACATTATTCTATTTCAGAGTGCTGTTGGTTTGTAAGGAGAAATCCTTAAATCAGGCACGCAACACGAGCGGTATGTGACAGTGGTAGTGACAAGTCTGAAAGAATTTTAGGAATTTATAGATACCTCAGTGGTATAAAGTGACAGAATGGGCATCAGCTTGATATTTGTCTCAAAAAGTGCAACTGTTGTTGGCAATGAAAGAGTTGATAGATTGGCAGGTTCTGCATTAGTTGCCAAAAATACCAAACCAAAACTGTTCCACTTAGGATAAAATTCAGCAAACTGTCAGTAACGGAGTTCGACATTGCTACCAAATGAAACACCTGCCATCTGTTGGATGTAAAAGCGACACACACTTCAAATCTTACGGTGAGAGAGACAGGAGTAGTCGGTGGGTTGAGGGATGGGGGGAACATATAGTGTTAATTGAGAGAACTTAAAACATGATTATCAAGTTTTCATTTTTTAATTATTCATATTTTAAATAACGCTACTTCAGCTATTTTTTTTTTGTGTGTGAATTTGTTGGTTAGTAAGCTTAAATTTCAGTTTAAAAAAATACAGCTTTAGCAAGTGATAAACAACCATTTTTGTAAGTCTTAATAATACCATTTAAACGAACACTAATATAAAGACACAATTTTATGCTGCATTTTCTAGAGCCAGCATACCAGACTATCTCTATCAAAATTAACTATATTAGACACATGCCCTTTTTATTTTCTTTCTTTTCTATTTAGCCAGACTAAGCCACAGCAACACGTAGCGGGGTACAGCTAGTTTATGATAAAACTCATTGCTCTCTTCCTCTGTGCTGTCTGCCCAGGGTGCAAAGACCTGTATAATATTTTACATCTCCTAATCAGAGCCATCTTAATACATGGGCCCCACAAGCAAAGGAGCCCCGTGGTGATCTGCCCATTTAAATTGTCTTGTCATAAACATATATTTGATGTGTAAAATTAATTCTACACAATATATAACACTGAAATTATACCCGCCCCCCCCCCCCCTTTCCACCCCCCAGTTTTGCTTTAGTAGAAATAAAAATAAATATATGATTAATATTATGGACCATTTAAATGACTTTCCTGTGAGAGGTTGTTATAGGGGCTCCAGCACTGGTTTGCCCAGGTCATAATGCTGTTATGATGGCCCTGCTACTAGTTTACCACCTTATCTGACTAACAGGACCCGCACTATTGTCATATATCTTGTCACTGTTTATACTCTTTCTTTGTCCACAATTATGTTTCCTGTTTTATCCTCCTATGTAAATTATTCTATAGTCATCTAAATGCATTTCCCTTGCTCCAGTATGTCATGTTTCACACAATCCAACGATGTTTACATTCATTCTTCCCATTTCAATCTTCGTGTTTTCCAGTGTACCTGCTTTTATGAGCATTCTTAAATTCCATGTTTCAATAAATAAAGTCAAATCCCTTGATCCGCATACATTATCCACATGATGTAGCACACGCAGGTCTTTACCGCATGATGTAGTTCTCAAACTCCCCTAAACGTCATTTATGTTTAACCTTTTGTGAACAGCCATTACGATGCTTTACAAAGTATCAGAGTAGGTTGCAATTTCTTTCTGTGAAAAAGGGGAGAGTGGGGGGATACATTTCAACAGCAGCCAGAACCTGAGGACTCAGTCCCCTTGAGCACTGAGGTTCTGGTACTGCTGTTGAAAGTGGTTCACTGAAGTTGCTGTATTAATGTTTAAAATAAGCTACATGGCGCTAAAAGACTCAGATCCGCTGCCCGACCATGTACATGAAGCATATTTTCAGCAACAACATGGGGCTAAAAGACTCAGATCCGCTGCCCGACCATGTACATGAAGCATATTTTCAGCAACAACATGGGGCTAAAAGACTCAGATCCGCTGCCCGACCATGTACATGAAGCATATTTTCAGTAACTACATGGGGCTAAAAGACTCAGATCCGCTGCCTGACCATGTACATGAAGCATATAATCAGTAACTACATGGGGCTAAAAGACTCAGATCCGCTGCCCGACCATGTACATGAAGCATATTTTCAGTAACAACATGGGGCTAAAAGACTCAGATCCGCTGCCTGACCATGTACATGAAGCATATTTTTTTCAGTAATAAAAGACATCCGGCCCGGCTACAAAGACTCAGATCCGCTGCCCGACCATGTACATGAAGCATATTTTTTCAGTCAACCAACATGCATATTTTCTAAAAGACTCAGATCCGCTGCCCGACCATGTACATGAAGCATATTTTCAGTAACAACATGGGGCTAAAAGACTCAGATCCGCTGCCTGACCATGTACATGAAGCATATTTTCAGTAACAACATGGGGCTAAAAGACTCAGATCCGCTGCCCGACCATGTACATGAAGCATATTTTCAGTAACAACATGGCTCTAAAAGACTCAGATCCGCTGCCCGACCATGTACATGAAGCATATTTTCAGTAACAACATGGCTCTAAAAGACTCAGATCCGCTGCCCGACCATGTACATGAAGCATATTTTCAGTAACAACATGGGGCTAAAAGACTCAGATCCGCTGCCTGACCATGTACATGAAGCATATTTTCAGTAACAACATGGGGCTAAAAGACTCAGATCCGCTGCCCGACCATGTACATGAAGCTAATATTTTCAGTAACATGGTACATGGGGCTAAAAGACTCAGATCCGCTGCCCGACCATGTACATGAAGCATATTTTCAGTAACAACATGGGGCTAAAAGACTCAGATCCGCGACCCATGACCATGTACATGAAGCATATTTTCAGTAACAACATGGCTCTAAAAGACTCAGATCCGCTGCCCGACCATGTGCCCGACCATACATCGGAGCATAGCAGTATGGCTTTCCTGACTCAGTACATGAAGAATATTTTCATGAAGCAACAACATGGGGCTAAAAGACTCAGATCCGCTGCCCGACCATGTACATGAAGCATATTTTCAGTAATACATGGGGCTAAAAAGACATCAGATCCGCTGCCCGACCATGTACATGAAGCATTTTTTCAGCAAAACATGGGGCTAAAAGACTCAGATCCGCCGACCATTGTAATGAAGCATATTTTCAGCACAAACCATGTACATGAAGCCTAATTTAGGGGAAGACAAAAAGCAAACAACATGGGGCTTAAAAGAAGTCGGAGTGCATCTGCCTGAGAGGCAAGAAATCCCCAGTCTACACTCAAATGTGTCATCTGTCAAACAGGTGCACACACAACACTCAGGTTCTGGAACAGGACTCAGATCAGAAAGTGGCGAGGAACAACAGAACTGTTCCAGCAAATTTTTCAGTGAACACATGGAAGAAAAGATGATTACAAGAGAAATACTAATGCTGACCATGTACACTGATGAATAACACAAAGGGAACAACTGAGTTCCCTTAAAAGATTTAGTAATAAGAATTGCCGGACTAATTTTAAGAAGAAACCACAAAAAACCATGACAACATGGCTCTAAATGATTTCACCTGACAGGCTATTGGGGTTATGTATGATCTACATGATAGCTGTATTCTTCAGTAACAACATTGCTCTAAAAGACTCAGATCCGCAGCTACCATCCGACATGAGATTTGACCTCAGATAACTACAGGGGAAGTAAAGATCCTGAACCGCTGCAGACCATGTACAGATGGAAGCTATTTTCAGTAACTACAAATTTGACTCAGATCCATTTATTGGGGGTCCCTACCATGTACATGAAGTTCATTTTCAGTAACTACATGGGACTAAAGACAACATTGCCGATACAGATACCATGTACATGAAGCATTTTTTCAGCCATACAGTTCAACAACATGGGGCTAAAACGAAGAAGAATCCGCTTGCCCCATGTCTTACATGAAGAAATTCGGGTTCCACATGCACTGATGCACTTATTTATATAATTTAGCTGAAAAATTCCTCCCCCCCCCTGCCTTAAATTAAAATTGACGTAGACGCTTGAAAGAGGTACCGTTGAATTGCATTTTTCGGTGGAATTAAAAATGCTATTTGTATTATTCTGCATTATTTTAAAAATAATTTACAAAAATTGACTCAAATCACATATACGTCATAAAGTCACCATAATTTACAACTAGAATATAAAATTACTGCTGTTGGTCGTCATTAGGCATTTTTGAAAGCAACATAAATAACACAATCTGACAGTGACAGTCACAAACTGAAATACGCACGTGAATGCTTGTCTTTTGTTGACACTGGTCACCACTGCACGACATGCTGGCTAACTTTCACGTTTACTGGCTGGAATGTGAAACAAGTGTTTGAACGATAACTTTCAGCAGCAGTGATTCCTCTACTCACTTCTCGTCTGCCTCCAGCAAGTGTAGGAGCAGACCGCTGCAGCTGACCTAGTTTGTGTCCAGTCGCACCAGTAGGAAAGTTGTCAGACAACTTCTCCCAGGCAAGCGTCGTGTCGACAAAACCCAACAATCTGTGAATATATCTATGTATGTGTGTAGAAGAAGAAAAGAGAATAAGGAGGAAGACGATGAAAAGGAGAGGAGGTGGTCCCATGACCCATACGGGGTGTATCTATTGTGTGTGTGTGTGTATCAAACGCGCCGCAGCAAGTGTTGTTTTTTTTTGGGGGGACGTTTTTATTTTCTAAAGGCCTCAAGTGCGCAATAATAATAAATTATTATTATTATTACGTGCTAAACAGGCTACGAATATAAAAATGTTATCCAGATATTCCAGAGATGTGGTTTTACAATAGAATGCTTAGAATACATTGGACAGCGAAAAAGAGAAACCAAGAGGTTTTGAAAGAGACGGGAGCCCTAAGACAACTTATCACAGATGTCATAAGGAGACAGTCATAATTTTTCGGCCATGTTATGAGAAGAGGGAAAATAGAACATGTTGTGACCACTGGAAAGATCTGTGGAAGGAGGGATAGAGGAAGACAACGAGAGAAGATTCTTGACAGTCTTGTTGCATGACATGGAGGTGTGTCGGCACACGAACTGATACATGCTGCAGGAGATCGTGGATTAAGGAGAGGCATGATCGCCCACGCCAGTCGGCAAGGCACCAGATGATGATGATTCCAGATAATATGAAAAATAAAAACAAATACTTGAAAAGAGAATCTTTATACGCAGAAGTGATTTTTTTAATAGGTGGCCGGGGGGGGGGGGGCGCTCGCTTGCTAATTTTCTAGGTGGTGAAGAACAGCCTCTTTAAGAACTACAGTACTAGGGAAGACTCAGCCCCATTTAAAAAAAAATGGATTCTGGCGTCTATGAGGTTTTCTTACCACATTTATTTTAAAACACATTTTCATGTAGTTTCTCAGTTTATAAAGACGCTCAAAGGCACCGTTTCCGAATAAATTAGGCTACATAATAAAAGACATAGCTACGTGGTTATATATTATGCAAACATATTTTTGTAAAGATAGAAAGTATTACATAATATGGCCGTACTTTATGGCCTTTTACTATTTATATTTAATCAGTAGTTCTCGAATGTATTATTAAAGTTTACTGCAAACCATCCTTAGACGCAGTGGCCTGAAATAAATACGTTAATATGAAAGATCTGACTGCAGCAAATCTTGGCACTATAAAGAGCCCCTCCTGCATGGCCTAGGCAGAGAATTTAATCTAGCAAGTATGCGACCTAGACTAGATCAGACAAGAATGGACAGATACACCAGTAGAAATGAATGACCAGTCTATGGTTGTCATGACACTGGGGAGGTACTGCACATTAGAAGCCGAGATTAGAACATTGATTGAATAGCATTTACGTCCAGGTGGGCTCGTGAAACGTGAGTCAAGATCAACATGAGCACACACAGCACAAAGGATAGGGTTCACAATAAAAGGAGAACTAGTTCTTTCATTTGCTGCCTATCTTACCTCCACTACTTCTCCACACTATGTGGACAAAAAAAAAAAAAAACTGGGCTGATCACAACATCAGATTGTGACGGCCCTTTGTTGTCCTGAAAAGGAACATTGTTGGAAACGTTGTGACTTGGTATTTGTTTGGCTTTTCCTGGCGGCTTTACAGAACGGCAACCAAGCAGCAATAGGGCACCAGCGCAGCGATCAGCACGAGGTAAACCAAGCACCAGCAACAATCAGCTAAAACCCACAGATATCAGCAATAAGAGTACTGGACCAGACCAGACCAGACCCAAAAAAAAAATCAAGCACCACACCGGACTCAGGAAGCAAAGAGGAATATCAGGTGTGACTACACACCACAAATAATTGAGAGTCAGTGCCGCACAACGCTCTCGCTCGCTCGCTCGCTCTACTGCCCGATAAAGCCACGTGTGTCTCTCGTTAGCTTGCTAACTATCCATTCGTAGCCTGATTATCGATAGCTAGATACTGGTCAGACTCGCTTGATATTCGGCTGAGTTTGGCTCGACTACGCTATCGGTTTTCGTCTGCGGGTGGGTTATTAGCGGCCCGGGAGCACATCATTGTTGAAGAGCCAGTCATATCAGCCAGTTTTTTTAACGATTGTCTAGGGAACTAAGGAGAAAGCAAGATTGGGTGTCCTTCTCAGGATACTCTAACAAGCCTTGCCGACTCCGAAGGGAACTAGCTTTCGGTACAGATCGCAACTAACCAGCAGCCTTAGAAGTAACGCCTCTGCCAGCCACAGCCACACGAAACCATGGCTCGTGGCAAAAAGATTCCGACCCAGCGCCGGGATACCAGGTCGTCACCAGCCAAGAAGGAAGGTGAACCTGTCGCCGCACTAGCCCCAACGGTGCCGACGGTGCCAGAACCGGTCGACGACCCAGAAGAGACGCCAGCCTCACTCACCCAGACGCCGCCAAGAGGGAATGTAGGCCCTATCGAGGCACTGGAAATTCTTTGAAGTCGCCTCAGTCGTGGCGCAGGAAGCCACCGAGACCCGATTCTTGACAGTCGTGTTTGCATGACATGGAGTGTGTCGGCACTTACGAACGCCGAGATCCAGCAGTGTCCACGCTGGATTACAGGGAGTGGCACTCGCCCACGCCAGTCGAAGCAAGGCACCGTCGTGCCGCTACTGATAATCAGATCAATAAAAACAAATACTTGCGAAAGTGGATCCGGACTTTAAGAAGCCCAACGCAAGTGAAGATGTAATAGGTTGCGGGAGGGGGGCGCTAGGTTGATAATTGCCCTATATGGAAAGAGACAGAGAGCGATGGCGAACTACCTCCACTAGGGACCACGACAGCCAAGCCCCATACGAAAAAAACAGGACCCAGGCCGTCAGTTGTTAACAATAGTTTCTACCACATTTATTTTAAGAAATACAGTCCCTGCGAAAAGTAAAACGCAGTTTAGAATCAATTCAAGGACCCAACCGATAGGGACGAGATGAGGCATAATAAAAGACATCCTAGGCATCACTTGAGACCCCAGAGGAGGCTAGCAAAGGAAACTGCATAAATGGCGAAATTTAAAATCGACTTGATGGCAAATCTAACTGACCTCAAAAAGATGAAAGAAGCAAATGCAGCGCCGCAAAAGAGCTGGAAGTTTAGCCACAAAAGCCTACTGTCCGAGGTCTCCACCATGAAAAAAAGACCTGACAGACACCAAAGAAAATCTAACGAAATCAAGCGAAGAATGCGCCAAAATGAGCGCCGCACTGCAAGCCACCAATTGAAGCAGTGAGCGAGCAAGTAAAAAAACTCATAGAATCCAAGCAAGAGGACAGAAGAACAAGAAACTGAACCAGACTACTTTGTCAGGGGATGCTGAAGTGGAAGAATACGCAAACCGAACCCTTGAAATGCCAGCCTTCGTCCAACACGATAAAATAACCCAGGCATACATCGATGAATTGGTGAAATGTATGAATGATCTGATAGCCCCAAGCAGAGGAGAGTGGGCCGGCTCCGCTGGATGGAAGCTCATTCATTATGACCCGGAGAATGACTTCCACGCAACAGACGTGACATACCCCCACCTCTACGAAAGACACAAGGAATACAAAAGCAGACTACTCAAAGAAATGCATAGAGCCCACCAAATCATCAACACGAGGGCAACACCCAGTCAACTACAACTACAAACAGAGGAACCAGCGAAAACAATGACAGTCTCGCAACCAAGAAACCATAGCAGTCAAGACGCCACCTAAACAAGACCCAAAACCAAACCGAAACAAGCAACCAATCAGAACCAGCCAAGCCGCCATGACAGCCCACCAGACCAGCTCACCGGCACGATGAACCCAAGCTAAGCCAGGCATGATGTCTCCCACCCAAAGCACCCCCTCCCACCCGTTCGAGGCCACCCCGGCAAACTTTACTAGTCCTTCTCAGGACTAGTAAACTTCCACTCCCAATCACGGCCAACATCGCAGAAACACGCAAGAAAACTACTTCTAGACGCAGTTCGTCAGATTTTGAAAAAAACTATTGGATATTCCAAACAAATAAACGCAGTCCCAAAATAACCACCGCTCACTTTTGGAGCTGGTTAGGGTGACAGGAACTTTTTTTTTTTTTTTTCAAACAAACCGCAACCAGCCACCACAAATAATTGAAAATCAAATAGCCAAGGAACCTTTCTTCACATAGCAGGCCCCCGGGCAGCTGAAAAGGGATCAAATTTGGAATTTTTGTTGGACAACTGGAATTGGAAATTACCAGACAACTACATTAAGCATGACCATGAAGATTACTGCTACTTCCAGAGCACTCGCGGGGATGGCAACACAAGCGGACAGACACGTGGTAATTGTTTCAGACTTTATGGGCATGCCTCAGAACATCGCTCCAATAGAATGAATGGTTAGAAAGCATTCAGAAGTCGCAGTTAAACTAAAAAAGAAATCTGGATCTACACAGCAGGGCACACAGGAGTGGATGGTAATGAAAGAGCTGACCAGCTGGCAAGTAATACACCAATGCAAACGGAAAGAAGCAAGGACAGAGAAGAGATTACCAACGCTATAGGACTAGGTTGGGGGATAATGGCGAATCATTGGCGCTAACACGAGTGTGTGACCGAGGAGTTATGCTTGGTGATGCACGTTTATGTCCTCTTCGAGTTAAAGACAGGATATAGTATAACCCTCGTGGAACAATCAGTAGAAGTACCTTTGAGTGGCTGTTGGATTGGAGGACTGAGCACGCATGGGGATGCCCAATGTACACAGACCTCTATTGTGATAACATAAACGCCACTCACTGCTCTAATTTCGAAGACAAGGACATCAAAGTAGCTACTTGTGCTCATGTTAGGTGGCATGGTGTTGACTTTGCTGTCTGGTGCCACCAACCTGCCTGCAATGGCTGCCTGCCACGTCGTGTCATGTAGATTTGTTGTAAAGTGGACTGGCCATATATTGCTATTTTTGAAAAAAGAGGATGCTAGGCTGCGATGTTTTTGTAATGTTCTAGAGGTAGCTAGGCTGCGATGTTTTTGTAATGTTTTAGAGGTAGCTAGGCTGCGATGTTTGTGTAATGTTTTAGAGGTAGCTAGGCTGCGATATATGGGTGGTCAAGTCTGTCTTTGTGGCTAGCATAGATTGTTTGTGCCCCTGTTATCATCATGTACAGGCGGTGATCTTCTTTGTTTTCACCATCATCTGCTGTGTGCTTTGGTTATAAGCATGTACAGTGGATGCGTCTCTCTGTTATCATCATGTGTCATCATTGTTAGTCTTAAATGGCAAATATTACTGTACTATTTGGAATGCGAATCATGGAAATGTATATTATTGGCAAAGTTGGATGAAATGAGTGTTCAAATGTCTACTATGCAGCAACTTATCAGAAATGTGTGTATGTGGTATCAGGTGAACATTGATAAATTACCAAAAGATTTATAATAGTTTATATATATTTATTGTGAAATCCAACGTACAGAAAAAAGCATGTACAGTCAAGTCCACTTAAGTCGACCTTGGATAAGTCAAACTTTGGTTAAGTCGACATGGCCGGCTTAGTCCCGGCAATTTTCTCTATTGTGTGTACTGTCTGGATAAGTAGAAATCCTGATAAGTGGAAACATTTTCTTAGGTCCCTGCGACTTCTACTTATCCAGACTCGACTGTAGTCATATATTAGCAATAAATTGCTTTTTCTTCTTCAGCATTCTGAGCCCTTGAGGTTCATTGCTGCAGATATCACCCGCCTCAATCCATCTCTCTGGTTGGCTTTCTCTATCCAGTTGGTGACACCTAGTGTTTTCAAGTCTGTCTAGACATTATCTATCGTCTTCTTGGTCTGCCTCGTGATCTACGACCATTCATCTCCCTTGTGTAAACAGTTTTCACTTCTCTGTCATCTGATATTCTTTCAATAAGCCTTAACCATTTCAGTCTCTTATGATGCCAGTGACCAATGGTGATTTAAACAGATTAGGAATTTTGTTGTTTCTTCTCACTCTCCATTCTCCACTGTTTGCATCATTGATGGGTCCAAAGATTCGTCCTAAGACTGTTTTAGAAAACCTGTTGTTTATATTACAGCGAATTCATTCACAGCTGCCAAACAAATGGGTACAGAACTATCTAATGCAATTGAGAGGTAATTAGAAAATCCCACGTGAGAAGACACACCGTAAACAAGTTTTAGCATACAAGAATCTTATCTTCCAGAAGCAGTAGCCAGTAGAAAAACACAAACCACGCATTCCAGCATCTCAGTATAAGTAGCGGGTAAGAAACCACTTGGGCAATCTTCCACTGCTGAAACTTAAAAGAGGACAGACTAGTAACATGGACCCTCATATGTTAGGAAGAATCTCCAGTCTTCAGTCATCTAGACTTGAAAGAGGAGGGACTAGTACTACAGACCCTCAAAGACAAGAATCTTCATGCTTCAGTCTATGAGACTTAGAAGAGGAGGGACTAGTAACATGGACCCTCACATGTTATGTAGAACCTTCAGTCGTTAAGATGCCATAGACAGAGAGGAGACAGTGAAAGCACTGCAGCATGAACTGGACACATTAACCAGACAGTGTGAGGCATCAGGGGCTAGACTCAACTCAGCTATGGCCACAGTGACATGGCTCTCACTAAACAACAGACTTAACTCTGCTATGGCCACAGTGACATGGCTCTCACTAAACAACAGACTTAACTCAGCTATGGCCACAGTGACATGGCTCTCACTAAACAACAGACTTAACTCAGCTATGGCCACAGTGACATGGCTCTCACTAAACAACAGACTTAACTCAGCTATGGCCACAGTGACATGGCTCTCACTAAACAACAGACTTAACTCAGCTATGGCCACAGTGACATGGCTCTCACTAAACAACAGACTTAACTCAGCGATGGCCACAGTGACATGGCTCTCACTAAACAACAGACTTAACTCAGCTATGGCCACAGTGACATGGCTCTCACTAAACAACAGACTTAACTCAGCTATGGCCACAGTGACATGGCTCTCACTAAACAACAGACTTAACTCAGCTATGGTCACAGTGACATGGCTCTCACTAAACAACAGACTTAACTCAGCTATGGCCACAGTGACATGGCTCTCACTAAACAACAGACTTAACTCAGCTATGGCCACAGTGACATGGCTCTCACTAAACAACAGACTTAACTCAGCTATGGCCACAGTGACATGGCTCTCACTAAACAACAGACTTAACTCAGCTATGGCCACAGTGACATGGCTCTCACTAACAACAGACTTAACTCAGCTATGGCCACAGTGACATGGCAGGCTCATACACAGTGCAGGCTCATACACAGTGCAGGCTCATACACAGTGCAGGCTCATATACAGTGCAGGCTCATACACAGTGCAGGCTCATACACAGTGCAGGCTCATACACAGTGCAGGCTCATACACAGTGCAGGCTCATACACAGTGCAGGCTCATACACAGTGCAGGCTCATACACAGTGCAGGCTCATACACAGTGCAGGCTCATATACAGTGCAGGCATATACAGTGCAGGCTCATACACAGTGCAGGCTCATATACAGTGCAGGCTCATATACAGTGCAGGCTCATACACAGTGCAGGCTCATACACAGTCATATACAGTGCAGGCTCATACACAGAGGCTCATATACAGTGCAGGCTCATATACAGTGCAGGCTCATACACAGTGCAGGCTCATATACAGTGCAGGCTCATATACAGTGCAGGCTCATACACAGTGCAGGCTCATACACAGTGCAGGCTCATACACAGTGCAGGCTCATATACAGTGCAGGCTCATACACAGTGCAGGCTCATATACAGTGCAGGCTCATACACAGTGCAGGCTCATATACAGTGCAGGCTCATACACAGTGCAGGCTCATACACAGTGCAGGCTCATATACAGTGCAGGCTCATACACAGTGCAGGCTCATACACAGTGCAGGCTCATATACAGTGCAGGCTCATATACAGTGCAGGCTCATACACAGTGCAGGCTCATACACAGTGCAGGCTCATACACAGTGCAGGCTCATACACAGTGCAGGCTCATACACAGTGCAGGCTCATATACAGTGCAGGCTCATACACAGTGCAGGCTCATACACAGTGCAGGCTCATATACAGTGCAGGCTCATACACAGTGCAGGCTCATATACAGTGCAGGCTCATATACAGTGCAGGTGAATGGGAAGACAGCAAAAGAAGAAAGTCAGGCATTCAGTTCAACTACTTCTATGGAGATAGCAGCTGTTATAGGAACACTTGCATGACTGGTCTGGTATAAACAAACCTTGCATGACTGGTCTGGTATAAACAAACCTTACATGGCTGGTCTGGTATAAACAAACCTTGCATGGCTGGTCTGGTATAAACAAACCTTGCATGGCTGGTCTGGTATAAACAAACCTTGCATGGCTAGTCTGGCTTGCATGGCTGGTCTGGTATAAACAAACCTTGCATGACTGGTCTGGTATAAACAAACCTTGCATGGCTGGTCTGGTATAAACAAACCTTGCATGGCTGGTCTGGTATAAACAAACCTTGCATGGCTGGTCTGGTATAAACAAACCTTGCATGGCTGGTCTGGTATAAACAAACCTTGCATGGCTGGTCTGGTATAAACAAACCTTGCATGGCTGGTCTGGTATAAACAAACCTTGCATGGCTGGTCTGGTTTAAACAAACCTTGCATGGCTGGTCTGGTATAAACAAACCTTGCATGGCTGGTCTGGTACAAACAAACCTTGCATGGCTGGTCTGGTACAAACAAACCTTGCATGGCTGGTCTGGTATAAACAAACCTTGCATGGCTGGTCTGGTACAAACAAACCTTGCATGGCTGGTCTGGTATAAACAACCTTGCATGGCTGGTCTGGTATAAACAAACCTTGCATGGCTGGTCTGGTATATAAAAACCTTGCATGGCTGGTCTGGTATAAACAAACCTTGCATGGCTGGTCTGGTTTAAACAAACCTTGCATGGCTGGTCTGGTATAAACAAACCTTGCATGGCTGGTCTGGTACAAACAAACCTTGCATGGCTGGTCTGGTATAAACAAACCTTGCATGGCTGGTCTGGTATAAACAAACCTTGCATGGCTGGGCAGAACATAAAGCAACTCACAACTGATAGTCACAAACTCAATGAGCATGCTTAAGAAGAACTAAACTGACAAACATTGATGGGAGTGGGGTGACAGGATCCAGAAGTTCCATCTCAAGAAAATGTCTTGACTGTACACACTGGGAATGCCAGAGGAAAAGGAAATGAAAGAGCAGAAAGAATGGCCGTGTTCTAAGTGGCTGGTGGAGGAAGAAGTATGGACAGGGCAGACACACTGAATGCACTACCTGAAACAATAAGACAAAGGAGTCAGCGATGATAAACCACCTGTTGGAAATTGGCAATAAACGAGGACAAGCGTGCAGAATCTGGTTGCAAGGCAAAGAATGAAGATATGCCAATCAACTACTAAAGGTATGATGAGCATGGCGACACTGAGAAGCTTCTACATCAAAGGACAGAGCATGAATGGGTCAGGCCAACCTGCTAGAATGTCAGTCAGGATAACAAGTAACAGAAATTATGTAACTGAAAACTGATTTTAATGCATTATTTGGCACCACCAAAGTCATATTAGAAAAATTACTAAATATGGTTAACATATTAAATGTAAAAAAAAAACTGAATTTCATTTACTGACAACAACAAAAATGTTTATGGTTTTCGCCCTTTAGTATATAACTCTTTGATCATCATCATCATCATCATCATCATAAACCACTTCTGCTGTTAAGCGATGTGGGGAGGAATAATTTGTGATCCAGTGCAGGCTGGTTGCCACTGGCTATTCATGCCATGAAGGCGTAGAGTGTCTTTAATGTTGTCGATTTCCGCAGCCATTCCTCTTGCTCTTGTAGCTGATCTTCTGAGATGTAGTGCTTGTGATGGTATTTGATCTTGCTGCATTCTAACGAGATGGCCAAACCACTTGATCTGCTGTTTCTCGATGAATCTTGTACAAGGTGTCGTTCCCACAATTTGTCTGATAGTTTCATTATTCACTCGATCTCGTATGGTTAGGTTGGCTGCTTTTCTCAGGCACCTCATTTTGCAAGTGGTAATTTTGCATATATGGGCTTTAGATAGTATCCATGTTTGGCACTGGTAGCTTAAAGTTGAAATGAATATGCTGTTTATAATCAGTCTCTTTGCACTCATAGTTATGCTTGGATGTCTAAATAATGGTGACAATTGGTATATAAGTGCACTTGATTTCTGATATCTGGTTTCTATTTCTCTGTCAATTCTACCATCTTCTGTGATCAAGTTCCTAGATTCCCTAACTTGATTCAGAGCAGAACCATTAAGCTGTATGTGTAGTGGGGCAGGAGTTCTACTAACTTGCATTGTTTCAGTTTTGTTTACATTGATCTTCATGTTGTACTTACTGCATGCTGAGTTAAACCTGTTAATGTGGTCTTGCAGTCTATCTTCTCACACCTCTTAGAACATGTCAATTTCAGAAACTTTAAAGAGGTCTGCAGAGTTCTTTTTAGGCTGTTGGAAGAATGGTTTTGGGGATCGTAAGCATATTTTGTCTTCACTCGAATGAATGGGTACATTTCATGTGAACATACAAAATGTTTCACAGCCTTTACATGATTATTGATGTTGCCTATTTTGAAACTGAAGGCACTTTGCTGTCTCAAGTGACAGTGTCATACACCTCTGAATCTGGGACAATCTGCAGATTAATGAGCATTATTGTAGAAGCTGCAGAGATGTGGTTTTATAGAAGAATGTTAAAAATACAATAAACACATAAATAATGTAATGAGGATTTCTGGAGAAAATACCAGCATCAGTCCACATGGTTTGAGCATCTCATCATTTGGAGAAAATGTGAGGTTTGTACCAGAAAGTAATGGCTAGTGTTTATCAGTGGGGGTTCCAGAGCCACATTTTAGGAGGGAGAAAATGTGAGGTTTGTACCAGAAAGTAATGGCTAGTGTTTATCAGTGGGGGTTCCAGAGCCACATTTTAGGCAACAAAAAATTTGAGGTCTTGTGACCAGAAAAGTAATGGACTAGAATTTATCAGTAGATACTGAGCCACATTTTGTAAACCAAAATATGAGGTTTGTACCAGAAAAATGGCTAGTATTTATCAGTAAGGGTTCCAGAGAATTTTAGGAGAGGAGCCTACGATTGGCCTGACCCTATCAAATGGGTATAGGGCAACAAATTAAGGGTTTTCCTTCTTATCGGAAATTTTGGACTGAAAGGAATAGGACTGCTGATGCTGTAAACCACAAACAGAATGTTTAAAAATAATAATAAAACTAGATGTATTCCCAGAATAGCCATGAAACGCTGACCCTATCAAATGGGTAACCCATCATTTTAACTCACGGACCCAGTGATAGTTGCAACTGTTTAAAAAATAATAATAAAACTAAATGTATTCCCAAATTCAAAAACGCACATACCCATCAAACCCATCATAGCCATCACACCCACTCTTTCATGCCAATTATAATTCAACATTTTAATGGCAGGTTATGCAATACGGTAAGAATGGAAAACCGAACAAAGCTGTATTAACAATGACATCAATGCATCATTTATTTTAGGAATCTATATACAAGATTTAAAAGAATTATACTTGAACAACTGACTTTGTTGAGCTACTGCTAAATTTGTAAAAAGAAGATGCTAAATAAAATGCAACACAGATTTTCTATCTGTGGTTTCATAAGTAAAGCAGTTTGTATATCATATTAACATTACATCTTCTGTATGGATATGGATTGTGAGAACAGCATGTTAATGAAAACAACAGTATCTGGACAGGACATTGGATTGGAATGTCATAGTTTTCCCATTAATGTTTTGTTAATTAAAAAAAAAAAACAAACAAACACTAAACACTTGTAGCAATAAAGAAAATTACATATGGAAGTACATAGCAAAGGCCACATTCTAAAGTTTGCAAACAGGAACATTCAACAAAAGATGACAGACATTTATGATACAAATAATTTCTCCTTCTTCTTCACTTCCTCTTTTACCACTCCGGGTGTCGAAGATGATTTAAGGTTCTTCTTAAGGCTCTTCTGACAGCTTGCTGTTGTAAGAGTTTCTCTAGTTATCTTTTCATCTTTTTTTTAGTCAACTTCTTGTCTCTCTCTTTTGGTTTATGCCTTGTCTGGTATGGTGTCATAAGGCATTCTCTATACAGTGGGCAAACCATTGTGTATATAATGTAAAATTGGTTCTGTGCTGGGCCAACTTGTTCTCTGTGACGGCTGATTTGGTCTCTTCTGGTCACTCATGCAGCCTACTCAGATCTTTCAACAATTATTTCTGTTATTTTCTAGTTTGTTTTGAGTGACTATCTCTAGCATTGCAGCATAGGGTGGATCTGCTTTGTATGAGATGTTTCTTTGTGCCAACTGGGACTTGATTCTGTCATAAGAGGAGTCTTGCTGATCCAATGCTTGGTCTGCTGTACTGCATCAAATGTTGAATTTATTTCATCCAATTTGCCATCTTCAGTGAATATTTCCCCCCAGATATGCACACTCATATGACTCAATTCAACTTCCTAATAATAACTTGTTCCCTGTGCAGTCTCTGCACCACAATGACAATTCTCATGTTGAATTTGCTGCTTATCTCTCTAGATGTCGGTTTTACTCATGCTGTTGAAAATACTGTTGGTCAACCCTATTCCATGTTTAACTTCCATTTTACTTCTGCTATCATTAGTTATTACATGTCCAAGACAGGAGAAGCTTGTTATTTGTCCTAATATCTCTTTGTTTACTCCAATGTTTACCATTGGTTACCCATTTCCATTGTTAATTATCATAGTGTTTGTTTTTTCTTAATCCATGTTCTGTACATCACTTATTTACTAGCTACACAATGTCTTGTAAATCTTGCTGACTGCCTGCTAGTAACACTGTCATCTTAGACTGTTTATTATTCTTTCTTCCATTCATATTCAGTACAGGCGATTCTCTAGCTTGTTAACAATGTTTTCTATATAAACACCAAAGTAACAGGCTGGTGTAGAGAAATGAGTGCTGTCATCAACCCAGAAAAGGTAGCTAGCTATTCTATGGTGGTCTCAGGACAATAGAATTGTTAAAGCTGATGCCCCAAACTCAACATTTTATGATATCATTATCAAAAGAAAACGAAAAGCTGGATACTTGATAAAACCTTTGATAAAAGTCTGTTCTTCAAGGACAATATGGAAGCCACTGCAGAACAATGCCAACAGAGGCTCAATGCACTGACAATTATACCAGCAATGGGAATGGAACAAAGAATGCTGTTCACAGTGTACTAGCACTTGATCATCTAAGTGATGGATTATGGACAGCTGCTGCTCACAGTGTACTAGCACTTGATCATCTAAGTGATGGATTATGGACAGCCGCTGCTCACAGTGTACTAGCACTTGATCATCTAAGTGATGGATTATGGACAGCCGCTGCTCACAGTGTACTAGCACTTGATCATCTAAGTGATGGATTATGGACAGCCGCTGCTCACAGTGTACTAGCACTTGATCATCTAAGTGATGGATTATGGACAGCCGCTGTTCACAGTGTACTAGCACTTGATCATCTAAGTGATGAATTATGGACAGCAGCTGTTCACAGTGTACTAGCACTTGATCATCTAAGTGATGGATTATGGACAGCCGCTGCTCACAGTGTACTAGCACTTGATCATCTAAGTGATGGATTATGGACAGCAGCTGTTCACAGTGTACTAGCACTTGATCATCTAAGTGATGGATTATGGACAGCCGCTGTTCACAGTGAACTAGCACTTGATCATCTAAGTGATGAATTATGGACAGCCGCTGTTCACAGTGTACTAGCACTTCATCATCTAAGTGATGGATTATGGACAGCCGCTGTTCACAGTGTACTAGCACTTGATCATCTAAGTGATGGATTATGGACAGCCGCTGTTCACAGTGAACTAGCACTTGATCATCTAAGTGATGAATTATGGACAGCAGCTGTTCACAGTGTACTAGCACTTGATCATCTAAGTGATGGATTATGGACAGCAGCTGTTCACAGTGTACTAGCACTTGATCATCTAAGTGATGGATTATGGACAGCCGCTGTTCACAGTGTACTAGCACTTGATCATCTAAGTGATGAATTATGGACAGCAGCTGTTCACAGTGTACTAGCACTTGATCATCTAAGTGATGAATTATGGACAGCAGCTGCTCACAGTGTACTAGCACTTGATCATCTAAGTGATGAATTATGGACAGCAGCTGCTCACAGTGTACTAGCACTTGATCATCTAAGTGATGAATTATGGACAGCAGCTGTTCACAGTGTACTAGCACTTGATCATCTAAGTGATGAATTATGGACAGCAGCTGCTCACAGTGTACTAGCACTTGATCATCTAAGTGATGGATTATGGACAGCAGCTGTTCACAGTGTACTAGCACGTGATCATCTAAGTGATGAATTATGGACAGCAGCTGCTCACAGTGTACTAGCACTTGATCATCTAAGTGATGAATTATGGACAGCAGCTGTTCACAGTGTACTAGCACTTGATCATCTAAGTGATGAATTATGGACAGCAGCTGCTCACAGTGTACTAGCACTTGATCATCTAAGTGATGAATTATGGACAGCAGCTGTTCACAGTGTACTAGCACTTGATCATCTAAGTGATGGATTATGGACAGCAGCTGCTCACAGTGTACTAGCACTTGATCATCTAAGTGATGAATTATGGACAGCAGCTGCTCACAGTGTACTAGCACTTGATCATCTAAGTGATGGATTATAGACAGCCGCTGCTCACAGTGTACTAGCACTTGATCATCTAAGTGATGGATTATGGACAGCCGCTGTTCACAGTGTACTAGCACTTCATCATCTAAGTGATGGATTATGGACAGCCGCTGCTCACAGTGTACTAGCACTTCATCATCTAAGTGATGGATTATGGACAGCCGCTGCTCACAGTGTACTAGCACTTGATCATCTAAGTGATGGATTATGGACAGCCGCTGCTCACCAAATCAAAGAGTTAACGCAGGATATGATATCACATCTAATTAGAGAAAGAAAGCAGACACAGCAGATTCTCACAAAGCATGATGAGTTAGTTGGAGAAAGCATAATTTAAGAGGTCCACGGTAGTTAGCGTCCTGTACATATTTTTTAGAAGGAAGGAAATGTTTGGAATTGACCAGGCAGACAGACTGGCTGGTACTGATGCATTATTACAGTAAGGGGACAAGGGAATGGGGAAGTGACCAGGCAGACAGACTGGCTGGTACTGATGCATTATTACGGTAAGGAGACAAGGGAATGGGGAAGTGACCAGGCAATCTGGCTGACATTCTACACCACTCAGAGGGATCTCAAGACAGAGATCAAAACTG
Source organism: Candidula unifasciata (assembly GCA_905116865.2). Lineage (NCBI taxonomy): Eukaryota > Metazoa > Mollusca > Gastropoda > Stylommatophora > Geomitridae > Candidula > Candidula unifasciata. The sequence goes on along the minus strand of CAJHNH020002643.1, from coordinate 408,092 downwards.
CTAATAAGCCATCGGGTGCAGGATGTCAGGGTTCCTTGGATGTGTGTACAGACACAGTGTTGATGTCAGGGTTCCTTGGATATGTGTACAGACACAGTGTTGATGTCAGGGTTCCTTGGCTGTGTGTACAGACACAGTGTTGATGTCAGGGTTCCTTGGCTGTGTGTACAGACACAGTGTTGATGTCAGGGTTCCTTGGCTGTGTGTACAGACACAGTGTTGATGTCAGGGTTCCTTGGCTGTGTGTACAGACACAGTGTTGATGTCAGGGTTCCTTGGCTGTGTGTACAGACACAGTGTTGATGTCAGGGTTCCTTGGATGTGTGTACAGACACAGTGTTGATGTCAGGGTTCCTTGGATATGTGTACAGACACAGTGTTGATGTCAGGGTTCCTTGGATGTGTGTACAAAGAGATGAGGTCTTGAGGGCCAAATACTACACATGCAGATATTCTAGGAACACCAGATGAGCAACAACAACTACAACAACAGCAACAACAACAACAACAACAAAACCAGAGTTTAAAATAAATGCTGACAAGATGATCCAACAATGAATTGGAATGTCCACAAATACTTCGGATGGACCAACACAACAATGGATAGAACAGTACAGACTGGACCAACACAACAATGGACAGGACAGTACAGACTGGACCAACACAACAATGGACAGGACAGTACAGACTGGACCAACACAACAATGGACAGGACAGTACAGACTGGACCAACACAACAATGGACAGGACAGTACAGACTGGACCAACACAACAATGGACAGGACAGTACAGACTGGACCAACACAACAATGGACAGGACAGTACAGACTGGACCAACACAACAATGGACAGAACAGTACAGACTGGACCAACACAACAATGGACAGGACAGTACAGAGATAAGGAAATGTAAACAACTGGGAGAGCTTGAGAAGGATTGAATATTTCTGGCAGACTGAATCAAGAAAAAATCTGCTTTAAATGATGACTCAACAGGATAACAGATACCATGATGGTGTAGGTGTCAGAGAAAAACTGCAAATATCACAGATCTGCTGAAAGCAAATATAACGCAACCACTGACCCTACATCAGACAAACAGGTATTGATGCACATCCTGTGCTGTCTGGCCACCAAAAATATGATCTCAACATGATATATCGTCAATGCTCAGTATTCTATTCATGCTTCAATTATTTAAAATCCCCTGCCTTATGCTGTTGAGAAGAAATCAGTCTCCCCTGCCTTATGCTGTTGAGAAGAAACCAGTCTCCCCTGCCTTATGCTGTTGAGAAGAAATCAGTCTCCCCTGTCTTATGCTGTTGAGAAGAAATCAGTCTCCCCTGCCTTATGCTGTTGAGAAGAAATCAGTCTCCCCTGCCTTATGCTGTTGAGAAGAAATCAGTCTCCCTTGCCTTATGCTGTTGAGAAGAAACCAGTCTCCCCTGCCTTATGCTGTTGAGAAGAAATCAGTCTCCCCTGCCTTATGCTGTTGAGAAGAAACCAGTCTCCCCTGCCTTATGCTGTTGAGAAGAAACCAGTCTCCCCTGCCTTATGCTGTTGAGAAGAAACCAGTCTCCCCTGCCTTATGCTGTTGAGAAGAAACCAGTCTCCCCTGCCTTATGCTGTTGAGAAGAAATCAGTCTCCCCTGCGTTATGTTGTTGAGAAGAAACCAGTCTCTCCTGCCTTATGCTGTTGAGAAGAAACCAGTCTCCCCTGCCTTATGCTGTTGAGAAGAAACCAGTCTCCCCTGCCTTATGCTGTTGAGAAGAAACCAGTCTCCACTGCCTTATGCTGTTGAGAAGAAACCAGTCTCCCCTGCCTTATGCTGTTGAGAAGAAACCAGTCTCCCCTGCCTTATGCTGTTGAGAAGAAATCAGTATCCCCTTCCGTTGGCTACATGACACAATGGTTTTATTGGAAATGAAACCATAGATGAGATAAAATATTCAGTGCTAATGTCTTCTGTTTCATATTTTTTTCCATTTAACTTTTGTCTCCAATATTTATAACTTTATCTACAAAAAATGTAAAACTGTCTGTGTAGGTAGGAGTTAATCTATATAAAACACTGAGTAAAACAAGCTGAGTTAAAATAATAAAAGTGAATCAATACAACAACTCTGGGAGCAAAGAAATTCAGTAACACTATAAGGAAAGGCGTGAAGTGGTCAAGCTGTCCGCCTCATGCTCTGAAGGTCATGGACTCATTTACCCCTGAGGATCATTGCTGGAACTATGGAGTTCCTGCTTTGTGCAACACTTTCGGCAGGGGGCTAGCTATTCTGTGAGTAGAGACTGAGCCATATAGAACAAAATCTGGTGCATTGAAGTTGGTCCTCTCTACTTTAACTTTAAGTAAAGAAAAGCAATTAATTTACAAAAATAATTATGTTCTCAGTAAAGCTTGTCTTTAGTTTAAACAAGTGAATGTTAGAGTATGTGAACATGTATGAATGGAAATATGTGAAACAATCTTGCTCAGGCATTATGTCATGACTGTGTGTTCAAAACTTGGATTCTTTTATTATTCCGCACTAACAAAATCTGGCTCCCATTCTGGGTCACTGGAAGGATCTTGGCTTGGTCCTGATGAATTCTGCTGATTGCTTTCAGGATCATGGGATAACTTGTTTAACTTTGTTGACATCACTAGAAAGGATAAATTATGAAAGCATATAATAAATTAATACAACAAATGATAAACGGCCAACAAAGATATCAATAAATTGAGAAGATGATCTTATGACAAATACTGATTTAGCAATAATAGCCCTTCATTTAAGGGGACATGGGGTCAGGGGACATGGGGTCAGGGGACATGGGGTCAGGGTACATGGGGTCAGGGGACACGGCTGCTACAGGAAGACATTCAGAATTATCCTGCCATGGCTCTCAATTTATAATTGTTTAAAAACAAATAATGCTGCACCAGGACTAGGAATGAAACAATACATATAGACTACTAGGCTGACAGGTAAAAGTGCAAACAGTCTTGATCAACTGTAGCAGCAGTATTTATATAAATATCTTGCATGACTCTTCAGAGTCTGTTGTGTTTTTTCTGTCAGATATGTGTATATTTTTTTTTTTGCCGTTTGCCGACGGTTGTAGGTAGGCACAAGGTGCTGCAGGCAAAGTCATATCTCAGGGTAGCTGCAGACAGACACCATCCTCTGCATGAAGCTCTGGGTGCAGTTAAGGGTCAGCGACTGATAAAAGGGAGATCATGGATGGCTCAGGCAGAAGACACAATCTGACAGGTTTGCATCCTTGAGAACATTAGGCGAGGAGAGGAGTGAGTCAAAGTGCCACCTGAGCAGTCAGACTTGTGTAGAGTCATAATCACACTAAGCCGGGACTGGCCAGCACGTGCCACGGAGTTGGAAATTCAGCAATTAATGTGATTGTAACAGACTCATGGAGTAAGTGATTGTAACAGACTCATGGAGTAAGTGATTGTAACAGACTCACAGAGCATGTGATTGTAACAGACTCACAGAGCATGTGATTGTAACAGACTCACAGAGCATGTGATTGTAACAGACTCACAGAGCATGTGATTGTAACAGACTCACAGAGCAAGTGATTGTAACAGCTCACAGAGCATGTGATTGTAACAGACTCACAGAGCATGTGATTGTAACAGACTCACAGAGCATGTGATTGTAACAGACTCACAGAGCATGTGATTGTAACAGACTCACAGAGCAAGTGATTGTAACAGCTCACAGAGCATGTGATTGTAACAGACTCACAGAGTATGTGATTGTAACAGACTCACAGAGTATGTGATTGTAAAAGACTCACAGAGTATGTGATTGTCAGAGACTCACAGAGCATGTGATTGTAACAGACACAGAGTATGTGATTGTCAGAGACTCACAGAGCATGCACTGGACAACTGAAACTGGTGTCCTGCAATCAGAGCTGCTTGCATCACTTGATAAGACCCAAAGCGATAGCATATCATAGATTTTCTATCCAGAATATTCCGGTGTGCGAGGTAACGAGCAGGCTGATAGGTCAGCTGCTGCTGCTGCTTCTCTGTGCCGTGAGCTACAATATGGTAAAGTGGATGTGGTAAAGGCTGAATGGGATCAAATGGACAGTGCAAAACGAACAGATAGGGAATCCATACACTGAAAGACTCAACATGGAAAAGTGGGCGAGGGGGAGGGGGGTGTGAGCAGAGGTTCTAGAAGATATTCGACAATGAAGGGCCCGCACAACATCCAGCTTGTCATACATCAGTTCAACACCAAGTGGTGCAAAACCGGCCAGTCTTTCAGTCTGCTCATTTCCCAAAACACCTGCATCACCGGGAGAAAATATCCAAAGAATGCTAACTACCCTGGACCTCTGAAGTGATGCTTGCCACTCTGCACGAAGCATGCCTGTTTTCATCTTTCTCAACATGCTCTGTGAGCCAGTTACCATGACGACATGTGTGTACGGCTGATTCTCAACATGCTCTGTGAGCCAGTTACCATGACGACATGTGTGTACGGCTGATTCTCAACATGCTCTGTGAGCCAGTTACCATGACGACATGTGTGTACGGCTGATTCTCAAGCCAGCGGAAGGCGGCAGAGACTGCCTACACCTCCACATCCATTCTCAAACTAGACGTTGTGATATCATTTGTTGGGCTTTGCTGTTCTAGGCCACATCCATTCTCAAACTAGACGTTGTGATATCATTTGTTGGGCTTTGCTGTTCTAGGCGACGTCCATTCTCAAACTAGACGTTGTGATATCATTTGTTGGGCTTTGCTGTTCTAGGCGACGTCCATTCTCAAACTAGACGTTGTGATATCATTTGTTGGGCTTTGCTGTTCTAGGCGACGTCCATTCTCAAACTAGACGTTGTGATATCATTTGTTGGGCTTTGCTGTTCTAGGCCACGTCCATTCTCAAACTAGACGTTGTGATATCATTTGTTGGGCTTTGCTGTTCTAGGCGACGTCCATTCTCAAACTAGACGTTGTGATATCATTTGTTGGGCTTTGCTGTTCTAGGCCACGTCCATTCTCAAACTAGACGTTGTGATATCATTTGTTGGGCTTTGCTGTTCTAGGCCACGTCCATTCTCAAACTAGACGTTGTGATATCATTTGTTGGGCTTTGCTGTTCTAGGCGACGTCCATTCTCAAACTAGACGTTGTGATATCAATTGTTGGGCTTTGCTGTTCTAGGCGACGTCAATTCGCCTTTGCTATGAAACCCCCATGCACTTCGTCTGCCCCTCTACACAGAGCTATCTGTATAGATAATCACATCACTTGGGCGGGAATTGTCATGGATCATTTGTTGAACCTCTGATTCTGCAGCACGTGATTAAAACCCTACACAAGTCTTAAACTTGTTCGGACACCTTAACCCACTCCTCACCTCGCCCAAAATTATCAAAAGAAATCGGATCGTCAGAAAGACACAAAACCAACAAGCCAATGTGATCGTCACTGGAACTATGTAATTCATGCTTTGTGTGACACTCTTATATAAAAGCGCTGTGTCCAAATTTCAAAGCATTCGGTGAAGAACTTTCAGCATACAGGGTCATGCTGGAGAAAAGCTGAGGTAGCGTTATCAAAATATAAATAAGTTAAAAATGAAAAATTTTTTTGTTTGTTTGTTTACCTTGGAATCCGTGTCCACCCAGACTAAAATGGGTAGCAGGAATTACAATCAGAAATAATTGCGGCCAGTGTAATATTTACCTCATCAGCCATCAAGTACCAGTACTACTACTACCACCACTACCACCACGACCAGCAACACAACAACCTAAAACACTGTCACTACTGCCTGCTTTACCACCTGTCTAGGTCAGTGTAGATGGGGTGGGTGGGGGGGGGGGGGGGGGTAAGCCATAGAAGTCATTGGCTAGTGCTGTCGCCACAGACTGTTCAGTTTAGGATGTTTAATAATGCCCCGACAGAAAAACTCTTATCACCTTACTTGGGGTTGAACCTGGGTTTCCTGCATGACAGCCCAACATTGTAACCACCCAACAACTACAACTACTATCAGATGGTATCTGAGGTCAACAGTCAGAGTTCAAGAATGCACAAAATGAATTCAACGGTAAACAAAACAGCTCAATTCCAAACATTGTCCGGAAAGCAGAGATGATAGTACTCACCACCTACCATTCCATATATTTATTCAACAACTGGTCGTGCCCAGAACAAAATAATGTATTATCTCATACAGCTTCAAGCAGAATAATTCAAACCCAGATCAATCAAAACAATTCCAGTCCACCACCATTGGCAATGATCTCCTATAATGAAATAATACCAGCAGAATTAAAAGCCCGGACCGGGAATACGGCATCAAAACAAAAAAACCAATGTGATCGTCACTAGAGCTACGTGGTTCGTGCTTTGTGCAACACTATTATGTAAAAACCTGCGTGTATTCGAATGCAATGTTGTGTCAAAATTGTACAGCAATCAGTGAAGAACTTTCAGAGACTAGCTACCACTAATAGAGAAACATTTACATTTTTATCTGTATATATTTCTGAAAAATAGTATGGTCTGTCACATCAAATGCTTTTCTAAAGTCTATAAACATGATTGGCTGCCAACTCAAGTAGTTTGTTGTGATCTAAATGCTGTCGAGTTATTTTGTTTATGTGTTTTTCTCGTGGTCTGATGAACAGAAAGACAATAAACTATTAGATAAAAGGCAGACAGATAAAAAGACAGGTAAATAAAAAGACAGACAGATACAATTAGAGAGATAAACATATCCCTTTATTCCTTACCTGTATTAGCCTGAGATCTAGTGGCCAGTGATCTAGCTTTAACAGTAGCTAGGAAATTTTCAAAATCATCCTCGTCACCAGTCCTGATCGAAAAAACAAAACAAAAACAACTCAAAACAAGCTTGTAAAATGTTCTGCACACTCAATTTAGATCTCTTTCGCAATGATTAATAATATCGCTGTAATAATTCAAGATGGGTTCGCTCCCTGGCGGAGCCGGACTTATTTTAAAAAATGACCTTGGGTCCCAGGTCGACCCAGCCTTGACTGGGTACCGGGTGCAGTCCCGGGAAAGTAAAGGCGGCCGGCGTGATGCTGACCACATCACCCATCTTGTGCCGATTGGTCTATTAAAATATAGGTCTAGCCCTATATTCCCTATACGCCTAAAGGCATGGAAAAGGGTCCTTTACTTTACTTACTTTTAATAGTTCAAGATGTACTAGGTCAAGCATGTGAAAAGACTACTTAATCTTGTTTCTTCCATTGCAAACGCAGGCAGCTCAGCACTGGAACAAAAGAGCTGCAGTGATTGCTTCTTGTTTCATTACCTGCAATCTTCACTATGAAGACACTCAACAGGCGATGTAGAGAAGAGAATCCTGTTGCTGTTAATGCAGAGGTCAACGCTCTCATCGGTGAAAATTCAGACGAAGCAGATGCAATAATCTATACAGACGGATCCGTTATACGCCAAAGAAGAAGCGCATGGGCATTTACAGCACGCTCAGCGGGCAGAACAGTCAAAGAAGCCAACGGCGCCTTCTCCATGACAACCAGCAGCATGACGATGGAGGTGATGGCAGTGACACAAGCGCTTGCCTGGCTTGAAACACAAAAATACACCCGCGTGTGTATACTCAGTGATTCAATGAGTATGATCCGGAGGGTTCAGGCAAGTTCAGTGCGAAGACAATGGCTTGAATCATTACAGAAGTCCACTGTTCGTGGAGTCACCTTTATTTTTGTTCCGGGACACGCAGGCGTCAATGGAAATGAAAGAGCTGACAGGTTGGCTGGATCCGCTATCACTACCGACGGTCAGCCTATGGATCATGCTGATATTATCAATGCCCTCAGAGAAATGGGAAGAATAGAGGACTTTGGTGGCAGTGAATCCACATCACTCGCCAGAATGGCAGACTTGGGAATTAAGATCGGCACAGCAAAAAACGAGACGCACACCAGCTACGCCAGAAGACTTGTTAATCAACATAGAACTGGTACTATTAGCCATCGGACGTTGGGGTTCATACTGAGGGGAGGATCTGAGCACCTATGGACATGTCCGGAGTGCAATGAGGATAACCCAACTAACTAACTAACTAACTAACTAACTAATTCACTATGAAGATCAGATTCCATATAGTACTGGCTGGCTCTCTTAGTAAGAGAGAGAGAGTTTTAGTAAAACGCAGTAAGACTATTTCTGATGAGATGCCCCTTACATCTGTTAAAGTATATACATGTCTCTCCAACCTGAAGCCAAGAAATTCATCTTATAACGTTGAATGCTGAATTAAGAATCAACATCATAGCACTTGGGACACTGCCAAAAGCGCTCTGTCCCCATCTTTAGCAACAAGCGAAAGACACTGCACCAGGGCCTGATGGTGTCAGGTATGGTCACATGAAGGCTTTGAGCGATGTAGACCTGGCAGAGATGGCCGACTGTTTTAACCAGAGTATTAAGACAGCATCAGTACCGCAAGACTGGGTGCACAGCTATCTAATCCCACTACCAAAACCTTTTAAAGATCATTCTAAGCTTAGTGGCTTTAGAATCATCACCTTACAAAACACATTTGGGAAGGTCTTGGAAAAGATAGTTGCTGTAAAGTTACAAGAATTTTTGGAAAGGAGGAAGCTTCTCCCAAGAGGTCTGGGAAGCTACAGGTCAGGAAAGGACACTTGGGCAAATGCGGCCACTTTTGCTTTTGACGTCTATGAAGGGTTCCAGAACAGACAGGAAACTATGGCGACATCTTAATGAGGGAGAAGGAGGTCAATCCATGGCTGGTGAATTGGGTTGCAGCTGTCCTGTATTCACGTCGGGTTGCTCTCCGACTGGGCTCTTGGACTTCTGAACCATGTACTTTGGCCCCAGGGCTGCCACAGGGATCCGCCATCTCGCCTGTGCTCTTCAACGTGTATACGAGCAAGATTGCAAGCCTAGAAGCACCAGGAGTTGGAAGGATGCTGACTTTTGCGGATGATATACTTGCAGGGGGAAGAGAGGGAACAAACAGCCCGGGAGCTACAAGCGACAGTAGACAAAGTGACTGAGTTGTGAACAGAAATGAAGGCTGTCGTCCACCCGGAAAAGGTGTCTGTTTTGTGGTGTTATCTGGACAATAGAATCGTTAAAACTAATGTGCCAAGTCTCACGATAGATGGTAGAGACGTCAACAGAGAGAGAAAACTGAAGTATCTGGGAATTACATTTGACAGGAGCTTGTCATTTAAGGACCATGTGAAGAGTGTTGTGACGAGATGCCAAAAAGGACTTAGTGCACTTAAGACTATGGCTGCAATTGACATAGAGCAGAGAATGCTTTTCACACTATATCAGCACCTGATCCTGTCAGTGGTAGATTATGGCCTGGGACTGCTTACCGTCTCAAAGAGTCAGATGGACAAACTAGAGCGCATACAGAACGCGGCTATGCAGGTCATTCTGGGTTGCACCAGAGACACCCCAGTGGTGTGTATGCGATACATCCTTGGTTTGCCGACGGTTGCAGGTAGGCACAAGGTGATGCAGGCGAAGTCATATCTCATGGTAGCTGCAGACACAGACCCCCCTCTGCATGAAGCTCTGGGTGCAGTTAAGGGTCAGTGGCTGATAAGAGGGAGGTCATGGATGGCTCAGGCAGAAGACACAATCAGACAGGTTTGCATCCTTGAGAACATTAGGCGAGGAGAGGAGTGGGTCAAAGTGCCACCTGAGCAGTCAGACTTGTGTAGAGTCATCATCACGCTGAGCCGGGAATGCAGAGACTGGCCAGCAGGTGCCACAGATGTGGAAATTCAGCAATTAATTCAAGGTAATGCTTGGGGCTTTTTAGCAAAAGTTAATGGTCGACGTTTGGGTGCAGGAGAGCCTAGCATATGATACCACAACATCCAGCTTAAGAATGGAGGTGGAGGCGGTCATTGCAGCTTTCCGCTGGCTAGAGAACACGACACACACACATTGTAATTGTAACTGATTCAGAAAGCATGCTGAGGAAGATCAGAACAGGTACTTTTCGTGCAGAGTGGCATGCTTCGCTGCAGAGGACACGAGTAAGGAGTAGTGTCTCGATTTTTTCACCGTGATAACGCCGGTGTGTTGGGAAATGAACAGGCGGACAGACTGGCTGGCTCTGCACAACTTGGTGGAATACTGCTACATGATAGGGCAGACGTTTTTAGTGCCTTGTGGGAGAGCGTGTACAATGCAGAGGAGCAGATGGATCACCACAGTTTGATGAGATTGATGCAGTTGGGGGTGACGAGAGGTTCTGGCAGAAGCTCAAGGCTCAGAGGAAAGGCAAGACAGACATTTAATCAGAAAGCTACTGGCACCATTAGTATCAGAACTCTTCGCTGGCTGCTGAAGATGGGGATGGAACGCTCATGGGAATGCCCCGAGTGCTGTGATGTCAGTTCTTGAATCAAATCAAATCAAATCAGAAAGGTGCCAATCAATCAAATTAATCAACGACATTTGAGTGTATATGTTCAACAAAATCATCATGCCAAAACCAACAATGGTACACACTCAGTTATTTTGTTCTTTTTTCTATGTACAGTTTAGCCAACAACACTCACATGTCATCAGTATTGGACCAGGCTTTACTATTATTTCGTGAAGCATTCTCTTTGTCTTTATTCAATCTGGCAATCCTTGCAGCTTCTCGCTTTGCCTCATAAAATGCTGCTTCTTCTCTCTCAATCTCTTTCTCCTCCTGCGCTAGCTGTCAGGGAACAAACAAATATACAATTACAAGTGTACATAGGTGTCCAAGGTCACAGAGCAAAACTGATATGCTAGTTTCAAGGGTAACAATTGTACTCTTTCTGTGTGTGTTGGGAACTGCCGTGGCGTGGCTACTAGATGCTCACGTGCAGGCACAGAAGTCATGGGTTAAAATCTGCACTGAGTCAAAAGGTTTAAAAAAAAATGACCTTGGTTGCCAGGTTGGCTCAACCTAAAATGGCTAGTAGGTAAGATCCTCAGCAGTCAAAACAACACTATGTTGACCACATCACCCACCAGGTGGCATGGCACCTGATGATAATGATGACTGCTATTAAAGTGAATTTTGTGAACGACCGGATTAAACTCAAAGAATATTCTTCTTTCTTCGTCTGCCTTTTTAGCCCCCAATGGAGCATAGGCCCTCAACCAACTCACGCCAAGTCGTTCTATCCTTTTCTATCGCATGCCGCTCTCCCCCATCTTTCTATCTTAATTTTCCAGCTCCCTTCTCTATGTGTTTTTTGGCCTTCCTTTGTTCCTATGCTTCTGTGAGTTCCAATGCAATCACATTCTAGTCATATTGTTTTCCGGCTTTCGCAATGTGTGTCCTATTCTGTGTCCAGCATCTTTTCCTCACCTCTTGGTCCACTGGAGCTTGCTTAGTTCTCTCCCAAAGCTCTACATTAGTTATTCTATCATACCATTTAATTCCCTCTATTCTGCACAGGCACCAGTTAATGAATGTTTGTAGATTATTAATAATTGCCTTAGTTGTTCTCCATCTTTCCACCCCATGCAAAAATACTGATTTGACATCATAATTAAAAATTTTAAGTTTAGTATTTCTTTTAATTTTTTTTTACCTCCACAAATTCCCTAGTGCTATGAAAGCTCCTCTTGCCTTTTGTATTCTTTTTTTAATATCTCTATCAGTTCCCCCATCTATATCTACATTACTTCCCAAATAGGTGTACGACTCCAAATCTTGGAGTTGGGTGCCATTAAGAGAAACCACATTACTATTTGCCTGATTTAGTCTCAATATCTCTGTCTTTCCTTTATGGATTTTCAGACCAAGCTGCTGTGATCTCGCATTAAGTATATTTAATTTATCTTGCATCTGATTCCGTGAATGGGACAGAAGAGAAATATCATCAGTGAAGTCCAGATCCTCAAGCTGTTTTGTAGGGGTCCACTGAATTTCATTCTTTGTGTTAGCAGTTACTGTCTTCATAATCCAGTCTATAGCCAGTAAAGATATGAGAGGTGACAAAGTGTTAATAAGGTAATAATTTTCTATGTGATTCCATAGTACCCCATCAATTTCCAGAGATTCCCTATCATAGTCTATAAATCCAATGTAAAGTGGTGAGTTCAGTTCAATGCTTTGCTCTATTAGTATATGTAATGTGGCTATCTGGTCAGTACAGAATTTGTTTGGCTGAAAACCTGCCTGTTCATCTCTTAGCTTTTTATCAATAGCATCTTTTAATCTTTCCAAAATAATTCTACTTTTTTCCAGGAACTGACAGCAACTTAATTCCTTTATAGTTTCCTCATTCCTGTAGATCACCTTTTTTGGGTAGATATCCTTCTCTCCAGTCTGCTGGTATTTCTTCGGTCTCCCAGACTTTACTAAATAATCTATGTAGCAATTCCGTTGATGTGTTTATGCTGGCCCTAATGGCTTCTGCTGGGATACCATCTGGACCTGCGGCCTTTCCTTCCTTGAGAAGATTGATAGCTTTTCTAATTACCTCTTTAGACGGTATCTCACAGTTGATATCTAGTTCCATTTCTAAAAGATATCTGGAGGAACTTCTGGGCCTGGTCTACTTAGAAGTTTTTCAAAATATTCAGCCCACTGAAAGAATATAATCTATAATCACAGTAAACTGTACTGCCATATTTAGTCTTTTAGTGTTCATTTAATATACTCCCGAACTTTATATAGTGAACTGGATGGCTACCCAATACAAGGTCATATTATTATTTATGTCTTAAATAACATAACCCTTTACCTCTTAGGGTCGTGGAGATGTGTAGATGGAAGCACTAGCACATAAAACCAACCATTTTTCTCTGTCTTCCGCTTAATGAACAAGTGTATGATAACTTAGTCCTGTCCATTTCCTGATGTTATCATTCCAGGTTCTTTGTTGCCCTTCTCTTCTTCAACTCCCTCCAATGTTCCTTCAAGTACAGGCTTTGCAAATGAATCAGCACATGCCTGAAACAAAGCTAGCTTGCCAGAGGCTCCCCATGTCCTGCAAACTTGTATATTTTGTCTCTGATATATTTATTAGTGTTGTGTTTTAAATAACTCATTCGTAAAATGCATCTATTTCATGTACTTTCAAAAGCCTGAATCCTCCTTTCCATTTTCACAGTGAGACTTCAACTCGCACATCCGTATAAGTAAACAGACAAAACCAGTGACCTGTATATATGGACATTAACTGCGATGCTGATTTTGCTCTTCCATATCGTATTCAGCTGGGACACTGCGGTTGTTGCCATATCAAGCCTTGTCTTGATCTCTCTGGTACAGCTGCCATCGTTGCATATGTGGGAGATCATCATCATCATCAGGTGCCTTGCCGACTGGCATACCACCATTACTTCTGTCTTCCCATTATTCAAACTGAGTCCCATTCTTCCACTTTCTAACACCACAATGTCTATCATTTCCTGTAATTCTTTCTGACTTGTTGCTATCAAGACTGTGTCATCAGCATAACGTAAATTGTTTATATTGTGCCCACCAACCACAATTCCGGGAATATCAATTAAAGATCTCATTATATATTCACTGTATATTAAAAACAAATCAGGTGAAAGTACACATCCTTGTCGTACGCCCCTCTTTATGCTTTGAAATGTACCTAAACAGTTGTTTATTCTTATAGCTGCTGTTTGCTGCCAATACATATTCTTTATTATTCGTAGATCTTTACCATCAATGTTTAATTTTTCTAACAGTTTGATTACTTCTTCATGTTTCACACAATCAAATACTTTTGTATAGTCTATGAAGCATAAGTACAAATCAGTCTTTACTTCTACAGCTCTTTCTGACAATGTCCTTAGGATGTATATGGCATTGTTTGTACCTTTTCCTTCTACAAATCCACATTGTTCATCGCTGATTTCTGGTTTAATTTTGTTTCTTATTCTTCTCATAATTATTCTCAGTAAAATCTTAGTCATGTGACTCATAAGACTTATTGTGCAACGATCTTCACATTTTAAAGTGCCTGGTTTCTTTGGCAGAGCTATAAATATGGATTTCAAAAGGTCATTCGGAATACACCCACTATTATAAATATCATTTAAAAGTTTAGTTATTATTTCAATTCCAAAATTTCCCAGTGCTTCGATTTCTTCCAGTGAGATGTTGTCTGGCCCGGGTGCTTTTCCTTTCTTCATATGATGTATTGCATCCTCAACTTCTGCAGTGGAGATAAGATATTCTAGTTTTTCATGTTTATGTGTATTTTGGTAGGTACTTGACTATTGTGGCTGTTTACCAGAATTTTGCTTTTCTCTGCATTAATTTCTATGCCATGTTTACCACAGACTATCTCTAATTTTGTAGTCAGTTTCTAGAGTTCTGCTTCGGAGCCAGCCATGAGATCAATGTTCTCTGCAAAACGGAAAATTACACAATTGTCTTCCACCCATGGATGTAGATGTTTCATTATTTTCTAATGTTTCTCTCATGGTGTGTTTCAAATACAAATTGAAAAGGACAGGAAATAGAATGCAACGCTGTCTCACTCCCACACTGGTTTTGAAAAAAAAAAATTTGCCTATGTCATTTTAAATGAGTACTGCGCTGCTTACATCTTTATAAAAGGCTTATAATGTGTCAATGACGTTCTAATCGAAGTTGAAATTTTTCATTATTTGCCACAGCCCAGCATGCCACACATGGTCAAATGCCTTTTTGAAGTCGATGAAGTTGTGGAATAGGTTGCGTTGATGTTGTAAGTGTTGTTCAACCATTGTTCTGAGGTTGAAGATTCGTTCTGTGGTACTTCTATGTTTCTGGAAGCCCGCTCATTCTTCAGCTAGTATTTCTTCAGATTTTGCTTTAATCTGTTCAGCAGTATCTTTAACATTATTTTGCTTGCTTGTGTGATTAGACTAATAGTTCTATAATTGTTGCAGCTTTTCAGATTTCCTTTCGTTGGCAGTGGTATCCCAACGAATTTGTCCATTCAGTTGGCCACTTCTTTGTGATCCAAATCACCTTAGTTACGTGTTCTCTGTATTTTAAAAGTTCAGCTGTGACATAGTCCACACATGGCAATTTTCCTCCTTTTAGTGAGCGTATCACCTCCTCATCTTCTTCTCTCAATATTTCAGCGTCACAAACTTCTTAAACAGGTCTTGATTAAATATTTCACATCTCTGATCATTCAGTGACTGAAGTTTTTGATGTGTGTATATATTGTCTTGTCTGTATATTTTGCCACAGTCCTGATGTCAACTGTCAAATGTGAATTGTTCATCACAATGACCTACCTAAATGTCTGATATGTGTGGTTTCTTCTGTCTTGATACAAAGGTAGAACACTTTTTTTGCGCTTGTTTCAAGGAATATGTGAATTTTCGGCTCTACTGGCAAATCCGGACGAAGAATAAAAAGCCTTGGACGACTTAGTCAGAGTTCTCTCTCTTGGCCGCACTCCCAACAGTGATCGGAAAAGCCAACGAAACAAAGAAGACAGTCACGTCGACATCAGGGATGCCAATGCTTGGTTGTTTCCCCCAGATCTGGGTTTTTTTTCGACGCTGCAGGACAAATCTGGGTTTTTTTTTTTGGGGTGTGTTTTGTGTGCTGGTTTTTGCCGATTTGTATGCTGTAATGATCGATAAATTTGCGTGGTTAGGGGTAGGGGTTAGGGTTAGGGAGTAGGATTAGGATTAGGGTTAGCGGTAGGGTTAGGTTTAGCGTTAGATTGGACAATTTTGACGCCGGATTTCCCTATAATCGCGCACAGTCCCATACACACACACAAACAATCGAGGGCCTCTGGATGCTGGTCAAACGCACAATTCACCAACGATTGGGGGCACCAGCCGCACGCTATTGGCGTCATATTTGGCAGAGTTTCAGTGGCGCCACTCCCACAAACATCAGATTGTCGGCCAGTATTTCGAAATCCTACGTCAAAATTTTCACATCTAACCCTAACCCTACCCCTACCCCTAACCCTAACCCTACCCCTAACCCTAACCCTACCCCTAACTCTAACCCAACAACCGCATGATGACTACACAACCATTCACGATGCCTCACGCAACCGTACGCAAACCCTGCACGCAACCATATGATGACCACGCATCCCTTCACGATACCTCACGCAACCGTACGCAGCCCTACACGCAACCGTAGGATGATAGGTAAGTAAGTGTGTCGTTTGTTTCGTTGTGGCTTTTCCGATCACTGTTGGGAGTGCGGCCAAGAAGGAGAACTCTGACTAAGTCGTCCAAGGCTTTTTATTCTTCGTCCAGATTTGCCAGTAGAGCCGAATTTTCTTCTATTTCTGATTATCTTTATTATATCTTTCTTTCAAGACATATGTGAAGGTTCTTTCATTTCTATTAAAATTCATTATATCTTTGTTTCAAAACATTTGTGAATTATCTTCCACTCCTGTTGAACACATCTTTGTTTGAGAAATGTGTAAAGTTTCTTCCACTCCTGTTGAACACATCTTTGTTTGAGACATGTGTAAAGTTTCTTCCACTCCTGTTGAACACATCTTTGTTTGAGAAATGTGTAAAGTTTCTTCTACTCCTGTTGAACACATCTTTGTTTGAGAAATGTGTAAAGTTTCTTCTACTCCTGTTGAACACATCTTTGTTTGAGAAATGTGTAAAGTTTCTTCTACTCCTGTTGAACACATCTTTGATTGAGACATGTGTAAAGTTTCTTCTACTCCTGTTGAACACATCTTTGTTTGAGAAATGTGTAAAGTTTCTTCTACTCCTGTTGAACACATCTTTGATTGAGACATGTGTAAAGTTTCTTCTACTCCTGTTGAACACATCTTTGTTTGAGAAATGTGTAAAGTTTCTTCCACTCCTGTTGAACACATCTTTGTTTGAGAAATGTGTAAAGTTTCTTCCACTCCTGTTGAACACATCTTTGTTTGAGACATGTGTAAAGTTTCTTCCACTCCTGTTGAACACATCTTTGTTTGAGAAATGTGTAAAGTTTCTTCCACTCCTGTTGAACACATCTTTGTTTGAGACATGTGTAAAGTTTCTTCCACTCCTGTTGAACACATCTTTGTTTGAGACATGTGTAAAGTTTCTTCCACTCCTGTTGAACACATCTTTATTTCAAGATGTGTGAAGTTTCTTCCACTGCTGTTGAACACATCTTTGTTTGTGACATGTGTGAAGTTTCTTCCACTCCTGTTGAACACATCTTTATGAATTAATCAAGTAACAGAAAGTATTGTGAACAGCACTCATAGAAAGAAGTAGAAAGATAGAAGAACACACTAGACAACATGTGGCGCGGTGATTTCGGTCACAGGCATGAGGGGAAGTTAAGTCTGATGTGATGTGTATAAGGAGATATTCCGTACCCCACTCGGGCGCCAGTACTTCACTGTTCTGGTCTTATCAACAGAAGAAGAGAATGATCAAATCAATCAGAATGCCACCGAAACTGGCACAAGATGATTACCATATTATGGACAGACCAGAGCAAGTTATTATCCTTTCGCCTTAGAACAGGGCACAATAGACTTCGCTCCCACATGTACAACAAATTTAAGATTGGCCAATCGGCCATGTGTACTTGTGGACTGGCACCTGAAACAACAGATCACATCCTTCAAGACTGTCCCATATTCAACGCTTTCAGGCAAAACATTTGGCCAAAAGAGACACTTGTGGAAGTCAAACTTTACGGGCCGCTTAGTGAATTACAAAAGACAGTGAAATTCATACAAGAGACAGCTTTGCAGATATAGACAATTTATTTCATGCGAACGAAAGAAGAAGAAGAAAACTGTTCTGGTTTTACGGAACCTCATGCAAGACTCCTGTTGCACGTCCCCGTCGTGCGCCACGGATAATGTCTCAAATGAGCATTAACAGAGTTGGCAGGGGATCTAGGAGCTGGCGGCCCCCAGAGGTGTAGAGTCCTTTCTGGCTCTCACCAGCCCGCCCCCAAACGCATGGGTGAAAAGTAACAAAACTCAAGGACTGCTTGCTAAATGTACCATCAAATGACAACTCTTGGTTAAAATTCGGGAGCGAATGGAAAACTGTGCTGCTGAGACTCAACCCTGACCGAGAGATTTACCCGCAGCCAAGACGAGTAACATCTCTTGTGGGCGACTTCTCGCAGCAAGATCCCACCTACGTACATCCTCTGTCAATCCTCAGTGTCGTCGTCACCGCGCTGAGGTACACCATGGCAGCAACTATTCATATGCTGGCTTGAAAACAATGTCCGACAAAGTTACACCCCACGGCACACATGCAAGCTCAAAGTCCGACGATCATAACTCGTACCGATTAGGAAAAGTCTGAATGTCCGTATCCACTGGTCCAACTCGCCCGAGTGTTGGGACCAAACAGGTGAAGCCACGCCTGACGCATTTTGCTTCCCCATTCTGTCGTGCTAAGGGCACAGCTGAAACAACGTTAAAGGTGTCTAACGTAAGATGAAAAAGAATGTACCTATTTGTGTGGCCACAAACGTCCTAGACCTGCGGGCTGCTCCCCGCTGATCTCCGGAGAGCGCAGCCTTGTAGCGCGGGAAGCTCAATACACGGTTGTGAGGTTAAGCAGTCATGGGCAGGACGTGAAGATTCCTTGGGTGAGCCCAGAACCAGAGCATCATGTGTCGGCTCTGCATTTATGGAAGCCTCCTTGGATGGCGGGGAATGCCCATGATCTGCCCCTGCCTTCCCTTGAGGGCTGAAAACTACATAGAGCTGCCTTAAGGACGACATGCCGGGGGCCACACTTGTTAAAAGTCAAAGAGGACACCACACAAATAAGGCAACATCTCGACCCACACAAAACAATGGCCACAGTCAACTTAGAAATAGGCTTGACGTCTTCCTCCGAAGTCGGAGTACATCTGCCTGAGAGGCGGGGAACGAGTACTGCAAACAAATAAGCCAGTAAAACGGATGTACACGCAAAACTCAGGTCAAGGTAAAAGCCAAAAGTCCATTTTGGACGAACAACCGTGACTTACCGCCGGAATTCACAGCCGGTGAACAAGAAGAAGAACTAGACAACATAAAATCGAAAGCTATAGTTACCGTGCCGGGAATTGAACCTGTCACCTCCAGACAGCGTCTGCGCCTCGCCATGAATACAAGTGCACTAAGATACATGGTCAACTAGGCACCCCCAAAAAAAGGTGTCTCATTGGCCATGTCTATCGTACAGCTTGAAATCCATGACTATGGAATACGGACAGAATTCATTTCAACCCATTGAAATGGCACCATAGGTTACAGAAATTTATATTAACGAAGCAAATGTCGAATAACAATCACAGCAACAATTTACGAACACAGTAAGACTTTATAGCTTTGTCTAGAATACACAAACATTTAAGAAAGGTATTTGATTGGTAGGTTCCGGTGTGTATACGTCATTCCTATAAATAAACAGAAGGGGGGGGGGGGGGGGAACCATTTGAGGCCGTTAAATATTATGAATTAATCAAGTATCTTCCACTCCTGTTGAACACATCTTTGTTTGAGACATGTGTAAAGTATCTTCCACTCCTGTTGAACAAATCTTTGTTTGAGACATGTGTGAAGTTTCTTCCACTTCTGTTGAACACATCTTTGTTTGAGACATGTGTAAAGTATCTTCCACTCCTGTTGAACACATCTTTGTTTGAGACGTGTATGTTTGTTACATACGAAGCTTTCAATATGTTTTCAGACAAATGACGATTTGTCCAAGTATTTGTGTATTTCATAAGACACTCTATTTTTTTTTTTTCTTTTTGAAATTCTTTCTCAGACTTTAATTCAGTTGCAGTGTTCTGCAGGTGCATCCTCCAAATTTCTTTTTTCTGACAAGACTGTTGAAAGACAGAACAATATTCTGAGTTTTTGTAGATCATTTACTTATAAAATTTGCTCCAATGAAATTTTAGCTTTCTAAAAATAATGCTCATGATACACTGCAGTGACTATATAAATGTGAATCAGAAGGAGAGTTACCACTGCTTCTAGCTCAGCATCAACTCGGCTCTGCTCGTGTACTAATACTCCAAATTGTTTTGTGTTGAGAAGCTGGCGTTCTCGATCAGTCAATAATCTGGAATAAATGATGGTAGTAACACATGTTAAATAGTAAGTAATGACAAAAGCAAAGATAACTGTCGCTTCAGTAAGGCTGTGAAATAATATGTTTTAATATACATAGGGGCTGCATAACAAGGTTTTTTTCATTGCACATGTTTCTTCCTAGAGAAATTTCTGGTACCCATTTGACTAAGCTGAGATTCCAGAGCCACATCCATCAAGTTAAAACCTATTCTTTAACTAGCAAGTAAACTCAGGTATGATGATAAAACTACTCAAGACAGCCTAACCTGTCTTATCTTTGGCAAACCTAGATACCCTTACAAATTGGAAATAAATACAACTACTCTTGAGCCAAATGGCTGAAACACACAAAGGAACAAAAAGCAAAACACACCAAGAGACTGTTTTGATCAGTCTTACTCCAGGAAGAAAATACCAGGTGTGCAAACAAACAAACAAATCACACAAAAACCCAATGAAAGAATAAAATCAGAATTCCTATATTTCAATATCTGCTCAAGAAAGCAGAGAATTTATGGGCTTGTTTTGAATGATGTCACTTTCAGTACCTTTATTACCCTTTGCTCTAGAAATGCTAAAGAAAGGGCTATGACCCCACTGGAATTCTATTTTCAAATCCTAAAATAAATGACAATTTTACACAAGTCCCTAATATATTCATAACAAATTTATTTATATACACTAAAATAATTTTTTAAATATATAATGATATTAAAGATGTATGCAAGGAGTCATCAATAAACATGAACAGGGTGAAGCATTAAATGGAATACATTCTCCAAAGCCTGGAAAAAAATGTATCAGATGACATTTGCTTTGACCCCATGACCTTTATCATTGTGGCTACAGGAACATCTGATGTCAACGTGGTTTAAAAAAAAAGCTATTTGGTTCAATGGAAAAAGTCAGTAGTGTATCCTTCACATTATGTTGCAGAACCAACGACCCAATTTTTTTTTTTTAAACTGATTTCACTAACAAATTTTAAAGTTGAGTAGTTTATCCCTGCTTTATGAAACGTTGGCTCTCGCGACAATCAAAACTCTGCCAAACTGGCCCAGCTGGGACTGAATCAAGCACTTCATAAAGCGCATTTGCAATGCCTAAGCCACAGGTGCCGGCTCAAAGGAAAACCTCCTTAGATGCTTATTTTAGTCAATGCAGTCATATCATGACCTCCTAAACCTGTTCGATTCAAATGGTGGTCTACAGATCATTGCCAACTGGTGGTCCAGGGATCATTGCCAAACTGGAGGTCCACACAGATCGTTGCCACCTGGTGGTCCACGGATCATTGCCAACTGGAAGTCCACGGATCATTGCCACGTGGTGGTCCACGGATTATTGCCAACTGGTGGTACACGGATCATTGCCAACTGGTGGTCCACGGATCATTGCCAACTGGTGGTCCACGGATCATTGCCAACTGGTGGTCCACGGATCGTTGCCAACTGGTGGTCCACGGATCGTTGCCAACTGGAGGTCCACAGATCACTGCCAACTGTGATGTATTAATGCTGGGGCTCGGGACTCTGGCCCCTGATGATACCCATTTTTAAAATTGTGCCTCCAGGGAAAACTTAGCCCTGTGCTGAAAGTTTGTGCTGGTGGGTAAACTTAGCCCTGTGCTGAATGTTTGTGCTGGTGGGTAAACTTAGCCCTGTGCTGAATGTTTGTGCTGGTGGGTAAACTTAGCCCTGTGCTGAATGTTTGTGCTGGTGGGAAAACTTAGCCCTGTGCTGAATGTTTATGCCCCCAGGGAAAACTTAGCCCTGTCCTCAATGTTTGTGCTGGTGGGAAAACTTAGCCCTGTCCCAATGTTTGTGCTGGTGGGAAACTTAGCCCTGTCCTAAATGTTTGTGCCCCCAGGGAAAACTTAGCCCTGTCCTAAATGTTTGTGCTGGTGGGAAAACTTAGCCCTGTCCTCAATGTTTGTGCTGGTGGGAAATCTTAGCCCTGTCCTCAATGTTTGTGCTGGTGGGAAAACTTAGCCCTGTGCTGAATGTTTGTGCTGGTGGGAAAACAGCCAATAACATTTACTATGTGTCTCCTAAACAGGTCACCAAAGAAAAGTAGAGAAAAAAAAAAGAGTGACATTTACAGGGAATTGAGCCAAATGGTCGTGTCGGTTTTGCAGCTTTCTGGTGCAAAGCAATTATTCTGACCGACTATAGCCTAGATTATGAAGACAACAATAGCTACTACCAGAAATCAACTCCTCAGTGATCAAGACCAAAGGTTCCCAAATATTTCCCCTTTTAAATAAGCAAAAAACAATTACTCAGCTCCCTAGTCTCCCTGAAATATCAAGATCAGGTGCCAAGCCAATAAGCAAAGGTGGTCTTGATGCACCATCATCAAAGATCAGCAGAATCATGTAGATTGGTCAGTGCTCTTGTTGTGCCCATGCATGGCCAAGCCATTCATGTATTTATCACCTTCCCCCTCCCCACAATCATTCTATAAATCTCGACCATTGTCACCAAGTTCCTGAATCTGTTCCTTGCTTTGAATTATACCTGCAGTAACTGAACAGTCAGAGTCTATGGCTTAGGTGACGCCAGCACATCTTATAATTCCGAGGTATGCAATTCGATTCCATTTGATCTGGCAGCAAGGCTGCTTTGCTTTGATTTTGACACTGGTATCAAAAAGTGACCATTCAGGAAGCAAGGCAAACTAGTGAACATAACACTGCCAAGTAAAACCAAAAGCCAACAAATTCAGGGGTTTATTTTATAATGTCCTGTAAAGACTACTCAACTAACTTTTTATTGAAACAAACAGAATTATACGGTCTGGTCCAGGATAGTATACTTACTGCAGGAGCTGCAGAATTTGGACAAGAATAGGAGGGGTCAGTTGATTACAAACCTGTGTTGGCGTAGGAGATAAAAGGTTGTAGAAGGACCAGCAACAAAAGCTTAGCTAAAAATGGTGTCGACTTAAAGTTACAGGAGGTCAAACCTGGCAAATGTGGTTAGAAAAACCAAACAAACATGGATATACCACACAACCACAGAAACATATCTAGTTCTGGAAGGCAAGCAAAAGATACCTCAGCTCCCAAAGCAGCAAAGCTGGATTACGAACAGAAAAGAACAAATATAAAATACTGACCTTGTCATCTCATTATGCTGAGATTCCTGCAAAAAGTTAAAACCTGTCAGTGGTGAGTCATAAATCCTTGCTCAAATGAATGAATGTGTCAAGTGTCGTGGAAGCATGCGTGTTTGAGGAGGGTAAGGATCATCTCATGGTAGATATTGCCACACACAGCCAATCATGAGGCTATACACTGCCACACACAGCCAAAATTTAGGCTTTACACTGTCTCACACACAGCCAATCATGAGGCTATACACTGCCACACACAGCTAATCATGAGGCTATACACTGTCACACACAGCCAAAATTTAGGCTATACACTGTCACACACAGCCAATCATGAGGCTATACACTGCCACACACAGCCAATCATGAGGCTATACACTGTCACTTACAGCCAATCACGAGGCTATACACTGTCACATACAGCCAATCATGAGGCTATACACTGCCACACACAGCCAATCATGAGGCTATACACTGTCACACACAGCCAATCATGAGGCTATACACTGTCACACACAGCCAATCATGAGGCTATACACTGTCACACACAGCCAATCATGAGGCTATACACTGCCACACACAGCCAATCATGAGGCTATACACTGTCACACACAGCCAATCACGAGGCTATACACTGTCACATACAGCCAATCATGAGGCTATACACTGTCACACACAGCCAATCATGAGGCTATACACTGCCACACACAGCCAATCATGAGGCTATACACTGCCACACACAGCCAATCATGAGGCTATAGACTGCCACACACAGCCAATCATGAGGCTATACACTGTCACACACAGCCAATCACGAGGCTATACACTGTCACATACAGCCAATCATGAGGCTATACACTGTCACACACAGCCAATCATGAGGCTATACACTGCCACACACAGCCAATCATGAGGCTATACACTGTCACATACAGCCAATCACGAGGCTATACACTGTCACACACAGCCAATCATGAGGCTATACACTGCCACACACAGCCAATCATGAGGCTATACACTGTCACACACAGCCAATCATGAGGCTATACACTGTCACATACAGCCAATCATGAGGCTATACACTGCTACATACAGCCAATCATGAGGCTATACACTGTCACATACAGCCAATCATGAGGCTATACACTGTCACATACAGCCAATCATGAGGCTATACACTGTCACATACAGCCAATCATGAGGCTATACACTGCCACACACAGCCAATCATGAGGCTATACACTGCCACATACAGCCAATCATGAGGCTATACACTGCCACACACAGCCAATCATGAGGCTATACACTGCCACATACAGCCAATCATGAGCTAGATATTGCCACACACAGCCAATCATGAGGCTATACACTGTCACATACAGCCAATCATGAGGCTATACAGTGCCACATACAGCCAATCATGAGGCTATACACTGTCACATACAGCCAATCATGAGGCTATACACTGTCACATACAGCCAATCATGAGGCTATACACTGTCACATACAGCCAATCATGAGGCTATACAGTGCCACATACAGCCAATCATGAGGCTATACACTGTCACATACAGCCAATCATGAGGCTATACACTGTCACATACAGCCAATCATGAGGCTATACACTGCCACACACAGCCATTCATGAGGCTATACACTGCCACATACAGCCAATCATGAGGCTATACACTGTCACCTACAGCCAATCATGAGGCTATACACTGTCACATACAGCCAATCATGAGGCTAGATTTTGCCACACACAGCCAATCATGAGGCTAGATTTTGCCACACACAGTGAATCATGAGGCTAGATATTGCCACACACAGTGAATCATGAGGCTAGATATTGCCACACACAGTGAATCATGAGGCTAGATATTGCCACACACAGCCAATCATGAGGCTATACACTGCCACACACAGCCAATCATGAGGCTATACACTGCCACACACAGCCAATCATGAGGCTATACACTGTCACATACAACCAATCATGAGGCTATACACTGTCACATACAGCCAATCATGAGGCTAGATATTGCCACACACAGCCAATCATAAGGCTAGATATTGCCACACACAGTGAATCATGAGGCTAGATATTGCCACACACAGTGAATCATGAGGCTAGATATTGCCACACACAGCCAATCATGAGGCTATACACTGCCACATACAGCTAATCATGAGGCTATACACTGCCAATCATGAGGCTATACACTGTCACATACAACCAATTATGAGGCTATACACTGTCACATACAGCCAATCATGAGGCTATACACTGTCACATACAGCCAATCATGAGGCTATACACTGCCACATACAGCCAATCACGAGGCTATACACTGTCACATACAGCCAATCATGAGGCTATACACTGCCACCTACAGCCAATCATGAGGCTATACACTGTCACATACAGCCAATCATGAGGCTAGATTTTGCCACACACAGCCAATCATGAGGCTAGATTTTGCCACACACAGTGAATCATGAGGCTAGATATTGCCACACACAGTGAATCATGAGGCTAGATATTGCCACACACAGTGAATCATGAGGCTAGATATTGCCACACACAGCCAATCATGAGGCTATACACTGCCACACACAGCCAATCATGAGGCTATACACTGCCACACACAGCCAATCATGAGGCTATACACTGTCACATACAACCAATCATGAGGCTATACACTGTCACATACAGCCAATCATGAGGCTAGATATTGCCACACACAGCCAATCATGAGGCTAGATATTGCCACACACAGTGAATCATGAGGCTAGATATTGCCACACACAGTGAATCATGAGGCTAGATATTGCCACACACAGCCAATCATGAGGCTATACACTGCCACATACAGCCAATCATGAGGCTATACACTGCCAATCATGAGGCTATACACTGTCACATACAACCAATTATGAGGCTATACACTGTCACATACAGCCAATCATGAGGCTATACACTGTCACATACAGCCAATCATAAGGCTATACACTGCCACATACAGCCAATCACGAGGCTATACACTGTCACATACAGCCAATCATGAGGCTATACACTGCCACATACAGCCAATCATGAGGCTATACACTGCCACATACAGCCAATCATGAGGCTATACACTGTCACATACAGCCAATCATGAGGCTATACACTGCCACACACAGCCAATCATAAGGCTATACAGTGCCATACACAGCCAATCATGAGGCTATACACTGCCAATCATGAGGCTATACACTGTCACATACAACCAATCATGAGGCTATACACTGTCACATACAACCAATCATGAGGCTATACACTGTCACATACAGCCAATCATGAGGCTAGATATTGCCACACACAGCCAATCATGAGGCTAGATATTGCCACACACAGTCAATCATGAGGCTAGATATTGCCCCACACAGCCAATCATGAGGCTAGATATTGCCACACACAGCGAACCATGAGGCTAGATATTGCCACACACAGCAAACCATGAGGCTAGATATTGCCACACACAGCCAATCATGAGGCTAGATATTGCCACACACAGCCAATCATGAGGCTGCACACACAGCCAATCATGAGGCCTTTACAGAGACTGATTCAAAACGTGATCAAACATGGTGACCATTGTCTTCTCTTGTCCCCTGTCCACTACAGATTACACTGATAAGTCCAGCTCCTGGCTCATGAGGCTGGTATCACCTTACCAAGAAAATAAAAAAACCACTCAGCACCGTCATTATTGGAGACTGATCCCAGGAGGTCAGTGCTAGTAAGAGAGTGTAAACATGGCTTGTATGCTTCAATTATGTTTAAAGGTGACAAGATCAACTTCATTATCTTCTTTTTCCTCTTCAGCATTCTGAGCCCTAGAGGTTCATTGCTACAGATATCACCCGCCTCCATTCATTTCTCTGGTTGGCCCTCTCGTTCCAGTGGTGACACCTAGTGTTTGCAGGTCTGCCTGGATATTATCTCTCCATTATCTTCTTGTTCTACCTCGTGGTCTGTGCCATTCATCTGCCTGGTGTATACAGATATTACTTCTCTGTCATCTGACATTCTTTCAATATGTCCTAACCATTTAAGTCTTTTAGCTCTCATGATGCCAGTGATCAGTGGTGATTTCAACAGATTATGAATTTTGTTGCTGCTTCTCACTCTGCATTCACCGCTGGTTGCATCTTTGATGGGTCCAAAGATTCGTTGTAAGTCTCTGTTTTCAAAAACCTGTAATAACGCTTTATCTCTTTTAGTTGTCCTCCAAG
This sequence comes from Candidula unifasciata, assembly GCA_905116865.2. Lineage (NCBI taxonomy): Eukaryota > Metazoa > Mollusca > Gastropoda > Stylommatophora > Geomitridae > Candidula > Candidula unifasciata. The sequence goes on along the minus strand of CAJHNH020002643.1, from coordinate 380,617 downwards.
TTTCAGAGCCATGGAAAAACGACTGGTCTTATCAAAGTTTTATATATTTTAATCTTGGTGTTGCAAGACAGACACTTGGACTTTAGCAGATGTTGAAGGGCATAGTATACTTTTTTTCTAGATTGTTTCTTCAGGTCTAAACTCCGAGGATGGGTCCTGTGAGGTGCCACGGGTGATATCTAGCGATGTATGAACAGCAGGAACATGTTTAGAGACCCTACCTTCCTCAGACAGTGGTCTGGGCTTCGACTGCTGCAGCAGGAGTCGTGCTGAGTCGGACCGCTGATACTGATCCCGCCGGCTCTTTTCCTGATGTTCTTTGCTAACCTGCTCTTCCAGATGCTTTCTTGTTCTCACAAAATACATACTTATGCACTGAACTTAAATGTGCCAGACACATTTCTCAGCGAATCAACAACAAATTCCCTTGTGTTTTGTCCAGCTCGCCATCTTACTCATCTTCATTATGCCCAGTTTGATTCCATATGGCTGTCTCCCTGCAATTGTTTTAACCAAATCATCATGGACTCCTCGATTTGCAAGTGCAGGTGTTTCCATGAGTTCGTAACTGTAGCTATAAAGTTCTGGGCTTTGTGCTGCACCCCTAGCAGGCAAACAGCAGTTTCACAGATAGAGACTGACCATATAGTTTCAAACCCAGTGCAATGAGGCTGACGTTCTTGCTTTTAAACACCCTTTTGAAACCCTTGTATCTCCTTCCTCATTCAGGATCTAAGCTCAACTCTTTTTAAAAAAAACCTGAATCCTGCTTATTAAATAAATATTCTAATGTGAGTTTATTAAAACTGCTTTCTTTTAATTTTGCACGGAATTCCAGTGAAATGTGACTAAAAACCTAACGAAATGGGGAAACAGAAGAACATGCACAAAACAACACAAATAACATTTCAGCCAGCAGCCTTTGTTAAACATGAAGTGTTACAAAGGTAACAAAGAGGAGAGTATACAGATCTCTAAGGGGTGACGTGAGCAATGTTTTAAAAAATGTGATGTGGAGTGAATTTTCTTTGAATTTTGCAAGCATGGCAGCTTGTAAGGTTTCCATTTGTTGCAAGATTTAATACAAATTCTATTTTTGTTTTCATCATTTCCTGAACAAATATAAAGTGTTAAGCCATTTTTTAAAATCTTATTTTCAAAGGAATTTGAAAATAACATTTTTTTGGGGGGTTCACCATATTCCAGCATGTGATCCGATCAGTGACAGATTATGGACTTGGAATGCTTATCATAGCAAAGAGTCAGCTGATGAAACTTGAATGTATACAGAATAAAGCCGTGTGAGTAATTCTGGGATATACAAGAGACACGCAGGTACTATATCTATGCAAAATATATCTCCACTGCCTACTATTGCAGATAGGCTCAAAGTTCTGCAGGCAAAGTCCTATCTTAGAGTAGCTGCGGACAAGAGGCACCTCCTGCGTGAAGCCCTGGATAAAGCTAAGGGTCACAGACTGAAAAGAGGAAAGTCTTGGATGGCGCAAGCTGAAGACACAATTGGACATGTGTGCAGGCTTGATAAATTTGGGTGAGGAGAAGAGTGGGTCAATGTGTCCGAGCAAGAATCACATTTGTGTAGGGGTCTAATCACTTTAGGCCATGAGTGCAGGAACTGGCCAGCTGGTGCTGCAGAATCAGATGTTCAACAAACGATTTATGACAATTCCTGCCCAAGTGATGTGATCATCTATACAGATGGCTCTGTGTTGAGAGGCAGATGAAGTGCATAGGGGTTTATAGGAAAAGCAAATGGACATCGCTTAGTGCAGCAAAGCCTGGCATTTGATATCACAATGTCTAGTTAAAGAATGGAGGTGGAGGCAGTCACTGCTTCCTTACGCTGGCTTGATAACCAGCTGTGATTGTAACTGACTCACACAGCATGTTGGGAAAGGTGGAGACAAGCATGCTCTGTGCAGAGTGGCATGCATAGCTTGAGAGTTCCTGGGAAGTTAGCGTCCTTTGGTTATTTTCTCCAGATCATTACGGTCTGAGGAGAATGGCACTGCGAGGAGTTACCAGGGGATCTGGCCGACAGTTACTGGTACCATCGAAATTCAAACTCTTCATTTGCTGTTGAAGATAGGGATAGTGCACAGATGGTAGTGTCTTGAGTGCTGTGATATTGATTCTTAATTCAACATTCTGGCTAGACTGGATGGACTTTGCGTCCAATATGGTGGACATGCAGGCGGTCCTTTAAAGACTTGAAATGTTTGTTAGTTCTGGCCAGTTTGCTCATGCAGTATATATGTATGGACTGGTGCCCATAGTTTCATTGCATTAGCTACTGAACTAAGTGCTTGGTGCAACACTGTGTGCTGTGTATTTTATGTGCAATGCCTTTCTTCTGTGCTCACAGTGGTCTGGATTGTCATGTTCACAAAAGGGCTGGTAGCTGGTTTGAATTTGGTATGGCCAAGTGCCTCACACATCCAACATATCATGAATGACTACTTCCATCAACAGCAAACTGTGATTTTGATGGCGGCTGTCTGCACCTCTGACAACTGCCTCATAAATTCACTGTGTGGGCATATTTCTGGATTTTGCTGGGTCTAACTGTTTGCTCCCTGGTTTTTTAATGGGACAGTGAGAGGCATTTAATGTGATTTTCACTGGCAGAGGAACAGAGTCATTAAGGAAGGACTTGTATGTACCTCTATTATGGTCACTACTGCTGCCACTGCTGCTACTACTACCACTACTACAGTCACTACTGCTGCTACTACTACCACTACTACAGTCACTACTGCTGCCACTGCTGCTGCTACTACTACCACTACTACAGTCACTACTGCTGCCACTGCTGCTGTTACTACTACCACTACTACAGTCACTACTGCTGCCACTGCTGCCACTACTACCACTACTACGGTCACTACTGCTGCCACTGCTGCTACTACTACCACTACTACGGTCACTACTGCTGCCACTGCTGCTACTACTACCACTACTACAGTCACTACTGCTGCTGCTACTACTACCACTACTACAGTCACTACTGCTGCCACTGCTGCTACTACTACCACTACTACAGTCACTACTGCTGCCACTGCTGCTACTACTACCACTACTACGGTCACTACTGCTGCCACTGCTGCTACTACTACCACTACTACAGTCACTACTGCTGCCACTGCTGCTACTACCTCTACTATGGTCACTATTGCTGCCACTACTACCACTACTACAGCCACTACACCTGCCACTGCTGCTGCTGTTGCTACTACCACTACTACAGCCACTACTGCTGCTGCTACTACCTCTACTATGGTCACTACTGCTGCCACTGCTGCTGCTACTACTACCACTACTATGGTCACTACTGCTGCCACTGCTGCTGCTACCACCTCTATTATGGTCACTACTGCTGCCACTGCTGCTGCTACTACTACCACTACGGTCACTACTGCTGCCACTGCTGCTGCTACTACTACCACTACTACGGTCACTACTGCTGCTGCTGCTACTACCACTACTACAGCCACTACTGCTGCTGCTACTACCTCTACTATGGTCACTACTGCTGCCACTGCTGCTGCTACTACTACCACTACTATGGTCACTACTGCTGCCACTGCTGCTGCTACCACCTCTATTATGGTCACTACTGCTGCCACTGCTGCTGCTACTACTACCACTACGGTCACTACTGCTGCCACTGCTGCTGCTACCACCTCTATTATGGTCACTACTGCTGCCACTGCTGCTGCTACTACTACCACTACGGTCACTACTGCTGCCACTGCTGCTGCTACTACTACCACTACTACGGTCACTACTGCTGCTGCTGCTACTACCACTACTACGGTCACTACTGCTGCTGCTGCTGCTACTACTACTATTTGTTAAACTGGATACAATAATTTTAAGCAACTATAACAGAGAAACATGTGAAAAGACAAAACACAAACACAAATACACATGCACGCATGCATGCATACACACACACATGCATACATAGTTAAGGTAACAGACTGACAACAATACCTGATAGAATAGTAAATTGTGTGTGTGTGTGACAACACTGTGAGCTATACTAATAACATCAAGGGGGACAAATACAAATAAACAATAATAAATTATGTAAAATGTAGAAAAGAGGAGTAAAAACTGCAACTTACCTCACTGATGAGATTTTCAAACTGCAAAGTTAAAAAAGTGTTAATTAATAATAAAATTCATATAATGTATAAATATTGTTAAATGATATATATTTATATAGTATAGTTTGTCCAAATGTATATACAAATATCAGCAATATTATTACAGCATGAACCATTATTTTGTAAATGAATCTGCAGTGATGAAGTGTTTAGTGCTGGCCTACCAGACAGTTGTATGTATTCAGTACCTAGCACATAGGGCTGATGTTTATTTGCTGATCTTCAAAGGAAAATCACCATATGAAATCTCAAATCACAATGCTAGATTTACGGTGAAGTGACATTCTCAGCGAGGTTTATATCTCACTTTAAAATGGATAAGTGTTTATGTGCACATACAAACACTTTTAAATACTTTAACACTACATTCCAAACAGCAGCTATTCAGTGAAAATAATCACATTGAAAGCTCTAAGACTTAAAGATGAGTTAATTACACCATCTAAAAACACTCTAGGAAAGCAGGGTACAACAGGGTACAGCAGGGTACACCAGGGTACAGCAGGGTACAACAGGGTATTACATGGTGTAGTTGTTACTGGTTACTTAATTCAAGCTTCTCAAGAAACAGGACAGGGTATCTGAGTTTGTCCTGTTTGACTGGCATACAAGATGCAGCTCTGTGGGCTAGTGGGGTGTCAAACCTTCAGGTAGGAGGCAGAAAAGATTAGCTGGATACACATAAAACAGTGACATGTAGCCACAGTTCCAGCGTGTATCTGATGTTCCTGCAGTTTGCCTAAAGTGTCTGCATTATTATGCAGAAGCAAGTCTCCAACAACTTGCATTATTGAAGACCTGTCTATGTGTCTGAGTCGCCTGGAGGACTGGCATGCAGTCACAAAGGAAAACAATTTTGCTGTTTTTAATTGTTTGTTCCTCAAGCACTTTGGCCGAATCAATAATTGCTTGCTGCTCTGCTCTGAAGTTTGTTGAGAGTCTTCAGGAGACACATGATATTTCTACTGTAGTCCCATCTTGCAGCATGATAACCGATCCAGTTTCTCCGTTGTTTGTCCTGCTGCTCCAATGATCCATCGGTGTATACGTGTGCCCATTCGGGTTTTGGATAACAGTTGTAGACATGTTCAAGGGTCTCTGCAAGCAGTACTAGGTCCCATTCTTCAGCCTTTCTGTCTATGCCTGGAATTGTTGTTGTGACTTTATAGTTAGGCTGTAGGTCTATGCTGTATGCCTGGATCATTTCCCATGTTGAAGGATCTTTAGAAAGGATGTCGCTGTTTTCGTGAAGTACAATTTTGATAGATGGTGAAAGCTTTGTCTTTTCAGTCAATTTTTTTGTTAATTTTTTTGCAATTCTATGCATGGGATTGTTGTTAATGCATTAAAATGTTTCTGTTGGGGTAAGCACCTTGTCTTCGAAGGCTCAAGCTCTGGAGGCCAGAAGTTGCCTCCAGCTCACGGATAGGTGTGCTTCTCATTCCTCCGGTGATGATTCTGAGACCAGTGTTCTGTATTTTATTCAGTTTGTGTAGGTTTGATTTGGCTGCAGTGGAGTATGCTTCCATGCCATATTTCAGTTTTGGTTGTACATATCCTGTGTATATTTGTCCTACAGTGTTGGAATCTGCACCCCAGCTTGTTCCAGGAAGTTTCTTCATAAGTCTGAGCCTCAGGGTAGCTTTCCTTTGCGTGTCTTCAATGTGGGGGCCCCAAGTTAGCCTTTTGTTGAATTTAACTTCCAAATATCTGGGGTTATACTTTTTTGGAAGGATGTTGCCTTCAAGGTATTGATCCCCTTGTTCTGGCTTTGTGGAAAGAGAGAAGAGAGTTGAGACAGACGGTTTTGGTCTGGTTTATTGTGACTCCCAAGAGTCTGCCCATTTCTTAATTGTATTTATAGCTTCCTGCATTCTTGTTTTAGTTGTTCCTATATGTTCAGCTTGGGTCCATATGGCAAGGTCATCTACATGTAGGGCCTTGTGAATGGGAGTCGTGAACTGTTTTGGGAGGTCATTGATGAAAAGAATAAACAGGGTAGGAGATATAACACCTCCATGGGGGACACTTTCTTGTAACCTGACCAGCTTGCTCTTGTGATCTTCCAGTGTGACTCTCGCACAGCGTCTGTAAAGAAAGCCTCTAGTGTGCTAGTTTTAGCAAGACTCCTTTCTTCCAGACCTTATCAAAGGCTTTAGTCAGGTCGAAGAAAGTAGCTAGCAGTTTGTATTTGGTCTGGAAAGCCTATTCAATCTCCTGTGCGAGATAAGAGGTTTGGTCATGAGTGCTTCTGTATCTCCTGAAGCCTAATTGGCTGTCACCCAATATTTTGTTTTCTTCTAGGATATTAGGTAACCTGTTGTTCATGGTCCATGGTCTTCCAAGGCAGCTTAGGAGGCTTATGGGGTGGTAACTGAATTTGTTTTCCTTGGACTTTCCTTTCTTGGCTATGGGGACTATTTCTACCTGGTAGTCCCTGGGTCCAGGACTGACTGATAAGATCTAAGAGTTAGTGCCACAAGCTGGTCCCAAGTGTGCTATTATTTCAATTGTTATTCAATCAGGATCAGGTCCCTTCTTTTTCTTAAGGTTTCTTAATGCGCATTCAAATTCTTTGGGACTGAAGAGTTCATTCATTAGATCTTGGTTATCTTCTAGTTTTTGCTGAAGTTATGGAGTCTCCCTATCCGTGTCCTGGTTCATCCAAACACTGCCTGCCAGAAATCAGAGGTTGTGAGAGTTTCCCTTCTCCATCTTTGATTATTCAGGGTGGGCTCCCTAGGTGTGACCTTGGTGGGGATTGGGACATGTTCACATGCCAGTTGGCCCAGCATCGGCCGAACCTTACGGGATGGGGGGGATTACACTCCACCAAGGATTTCTGTCTCTTGAAGAGTGCTGCTGCTATTCATTTAAAGAGTGTGCGGGATAACGTTGATATTTAGGAGCTAATGTATGAGTTTTTCAAGGTTAACCTTGTTGTCTGCATCTTCCAAGTCTATACTCCCAGTGTTCATGGCAGTCTACCTGTTTGTTATAATTTATGAGTAATTTTCTGCACCATTATTTCTTCTAGAAGATTTCCAATGGTGTTTTGCATACTGATAATTTGGTCTTGCTTTTAGAAGGTGGTTCTTTGCCAGGTTTTGGAAAATGTATTAAATAACCGTGAAGCCATGTTTCGTTTATTGTGCCAGTTCTTATACTTCTGTTGCGTTCATTGAATAGTTCTAAAAGTTCCTTATCTGTTAGTTTTAAAAAGTCTTTACAACGGACTCTGAATTTGGTGCTAGGTTTTGAAAACTTGTTTAAAGGTGTCTATTAGTTGATTGACATCCCTGCCATGAAAATGAAACTGATATTTGTCAGCCGTGACTGCCTGGGAGACACCAACCGTGATTGCCTGGGAGACACCAACCGTGACTGCCTGGGAGACACCAACCGTGACCGCCTGGGAAACACCAACCGTGACTGCCTGGGAGACACCAACCGTGACCGCCTGGGAGACACCAATCATTCTCTCTGGTCCTGGTCCATCTCAATCTTTCTGAGAATACTGCCTGAAAATCTTCCTCAGATTTCCTGTAGACAATGCACAAGCACCAGACTTTTCCTTCACCATTCTGCCTCTGACCTGGACCAGAAAAGCACAGGAGCTTCTTGCTTGCTCAACAAGAGACCACTCTGTGTAAATGACAGAATCACCCTCTATAGAATTCTCAACAAAGCCCGGAACTTCTGCCTCCACATCAGCAGATTCTGTTGTCTCCATTTTCTGTCTATTTGGATGCATTCCAAGAATGACATAGTGTTGGTATTTGTAACAGATTCTGTGTCACAGAGTGGAAACATGTATAGTGTTGTGATAAATAAAAGTATTCCAAAAGAGCTTTGCTCTTATTTTTGTCAATCCTCTGCCAGGTGAAATCTCAACCATGAAAGTCAGGAATACTGTTTTTGACTACACTGTTCACACTTTTATGTAGTCACAAGAAAACATCAGTGACTTGACTTGGTTTTTTTCTTTGACAAAACTCTGCCCACTTCTCAACTCTTACCAGTTTAACCAGTGGTTTTTAAACTGCCAACTTTTGTTTCTATGTCTCCTTCCAGGCATAATATAACTAGACTAGGCAACGATTCAGAAACTGACTTATGACGCTCAACAAATTGTTCAAATCTAAACATTCTCAATGCTTCATGCTTAGACCCTGTGAAATCCAACTAAAAGTACAACTTACTGTGCAAATTTAACTCATCGGCTGCACTGGTTATAACTTCTTAGGAAATGTGTCACACTGACAAAACAGCTGCAACTTTTTGTAAAACACTTCAAACTTATGGGAGAGACTGCAACATCTATTTGCAACTCATCATACAAACAGAACAATCATATCTTGTATAATTAATCAAACAGATTGTTAATTACACCCATACAACTCAACTCATTTGTAATACGTGCACCTTCTGATCTAACTGAACATTTACACTTGAACAGATCACTTTTATATAATAGCTCATGTAAATCAACAAACATATATTCACATGGACTGGAATATTATGTATTCACATGGACTGAATATTAACTGTATACTTTTTCATTAACTTTCTCACAATAACAAAAAAAAAACTTTATAAAGTATACATTTATGGAGGGGGGTTGGGGGGGGGGGGGGGGGGGGGGTTCTATTTAAATACTTTTTGTTTAATACTGACACATGAGCAAAATGATAAAACTATAACTGGGAAAGAACAGCGGTCTCAAGCCAACAACTGTGTGTAAGCATTTACAATTTCATTTACTAGCTAAACCCTTTTCGTTAAATTAATTCACAAAGCATCTTGACAATGTATTTAAAATCTGCAAGCTCCAGCAATCACAGAAATTACAGCACACACATATCAGTAATATGTAGCTTGGCATTATAAGCATAAAATATACTTTCATGAACAAGTCATAAGCAAACATACATATTAGGACTAGGGCTGTACCGAATATTCGCTTCGTATTCGCTTCGGGGCCGAATAGTGGACCTATTGACTATTCGGTATTCGGCCGAATCGTTGCGGTCGGGCCGAATAGGAATAGTAGTTACCTTACACCCGCTTCTGCATACACGGCCTTAAAACTTACAACATGGAACGATTGGTTTTGTTGAAAGCTAATGCAGCTTTCATGAATTAACTAAGCTGTCAGTGACAATTTCCAAGTTAAGTTACTTGTTATATTACTTAGGATTCTTTCATTCCTAGTTATTAGTTACCACAAACTGACTGAAGGATGCAAAACATAAAATGTTTTTAAATGCTTACTATACTGTATGAATACTAACTAGACATGGAAAGAATATAAACTCCGGCCACATTCAAGTCGATAATATGAAAATCAAACGAACGGAATCATATAAGTACTTGGGTGCAAACTTCAACTGCTCCAACAAGCTGAGAAAAGAAATAAAATCTAGAATACAATCTAGAAATTAGTAATACTATGCCCTTCAACATCTGCTAAAGTCAAGGTGTCTGTCTCGCAACATCATCATCATCATGTAGCAGGTCCTTTGCAGAAAGTCGCTCTCATCACAGTCTGCCTGAAAAAAACTCGGTCTCTGGTACCATGCCTTCTGCTATAATTTTTTGACCAAAATATTTCAGCTTTCGAGAAAGGATGCTGTTTATTAGCCAATCTTTATTGATGTTCACATCTTTTAAGATGTCAATATTTCTCCTCTTCTTTATCCAAGATATTCTGAGAATCTTTCTATAACATTTCAGCTCAAAAGCCCCTATTCTCTTTCTCAAGGACTGAGAGATATTCCATGACTCACATCCGTATGTAGCCACAGGGAAGATGCATGCTCTCAAAATTCTAATTTTGATCTCCTTGTTGGTGCTTAACCATAGACTTTTAAGGCTGTTCAATCTTTGCATTGCTATGGCCATCCTACTTTTAATTTCTGTCGAACAGTCTCCATTGTTGTTTATTATAGAGCCCAGATATTCAAAGTTTGTGACATTTTCAATTTCTTCATCATTTATTGTTATTTTTGGGTGACAGCCAGTTTTATCTGTGGACATTATTTTTGTTTTCTTTAAATTCAAGCCACCAAGATCAAAATATATAAAACATTGAAAAGACTAGTCGTTTTATATGGCTCTGAACTTGAAGCAGAAATAAAAGAGATAGGGCCTTATTACAGGTTTTCGAAAACAGTCTTACAACAAATCTTTGGACCCATCAAAGATGCTAACAGCGGGGAATAGAGAGTGAGAAGCAACAACGTAACACATAATCTGTCTAAATCACCATTGATCACTGGCATCATGAGAGCTAACAGACTAAAATGGTTGGGGCATATTGAAAGAATGTCAGATGACAGAGAAGTAAAACTGTATACGCCTGAGAGAGGAATGGACGTAGATGGCGAGGCAGACACACACAAAAAAAGTTTGAGAGATAATGTCCAGCCAGACCTGCAAACAACTGGTGTCACAAATTGTATAGAGTAGGCCAGACAGAGAGATGAATGGAGAGAGTGATATCTGCAGCAGTAAACCTCAAGGGCTCAGAATTCTAAGGAAGAAGACGACTATTATGTGCTACTTTATGTGAAGTAAAAGTTCAGCGTACATTTGACATTATGAATGTGTTTTTTTTAAAGATATATTTTATACACTATACAGTATTCGTATTCGGCCAAATAGTTGGTCTCGTTATTCGTATTCGGCCGAATAGTGAAAATCACTATTCGGTACAGCCCTAATTAGGACAGTTGATCACCAAACACTAGGAAGAAAACACAACACAAATGCCCACTAACACAATTCTGCTTGGGTATACAGTGCTATCTCAACTACTGAACTTGATTCATTCCTGACTATAGCTCTTATCTCAAAAAGTTAGAATCTTGAAATCCAATTTTCCACTACATCGCAGATATATCGCCATTAAGTTAACAGCATAAATTGGTCTCGTTTAGACATATCACCATTTAGGTAATAGCAGAATTGGTCACATTTAGACATATCGCCATTTAGGTAATAGCAGAATTGGTCACATTTAGACATATCGCCATTGAGGTAATGGCAGAATTTGTCACATTTAGACATATAGCCATTTAGGTAATAGCAGAATTGGTCACATTTAGACATATCGCCATTTAGGTAATAGCAGGTAGGTCACATTTAGACATATCGCCATTGAGGTAATGGCAGAATTGGTCACATTTAGACATATCACCATTTAGGTAATAGCAGGTAGGTCACATTTAGACATATCGCCATTTAGGTAATGGCAGAATTGGTCACATTTAGACATATTGCCATTTAGGTAATAGCAGGTAGGTCACGTTTAGACATATCGCCATTTAGGTAATGGCAGAATTGGTCACGTTTAGACACATCACCATTGAGGTAATGACAGAATTGGTCACATTTAGATATATCGCCATTTAGGTAATGGCAGAATTGGTCACATTTAGACATATCGCCATTTAGGTAATAGCAGAATTGGTCACATTTAGACATATCGCTATTTAGGTACTGGCAGAATTGGTCATATTTAGACATATCGCCATTTAGGTACTGGCAGAATTGGTCACATTTAGACATATCGCCATTGAGGTAATAGCAGGTAGGTCACATTTAGACATATCGCCATTTAGGTACTGGCAGAATTGGTCACATTTAGACATATCGCCATTGAGGTAATAGCAGAGTTGGTCACGTTTAGACATATCGCCATTTAGGTAATAGCAGAGTTGGTCACGTTAGGACATATCGCCATTTAGGTAATAGCAGAGTTGGTCACGTTAGGACATATCGCCATTTAGGTAATAGCAGAGTTGGTCACGTTAGGACATATCGCCATTTAGGTAATAGCAGAATTGGTCATAATGGCAGAATTTTTCAATCACTTGTTCAAACATAAACTACTTATAACAAGGGCTTCTGTCACTTGTTCAAACAAAAACTACTTATAACAAGGGCTTCTGTCACTTGTTCAAACATAAACTACTTTTGATGAGGCCTTCTGTTACTTGTTCAAACATAAACTACTTTTGATGAGGCCTTCTGTCACTTGTTCAAACATAAACTACTTATAACAAGGTCTTCTGTCACTTGTTCAAACATAAACTACTTATAACAAGGACTTCTGTCACTTGTTCAAACATAGACTACTTTTGATGAGGCCTTCTGTCACTTGTTCAAACATAAACTACTTTCAATGAGGCCTTCTGTCACCTATTAAAACATAAACTACTTATAACAAGGGCTTCTGTCACTTGTTCAAACATAAACTACTTATAACAAGGGCTTCTGTCACTTGTTCAAACACTTGTTCAAATATAAACTACTTATAACAAGGGCTTCTGTCACTTGTTCAAACATAAACTACTCATAACAAGGGCTTCTGTCACTTGTTCAAACACTTGTTCAAATATAAACTACTTATAACAAGGGCTTCTGTCACTTGTTCAAACAAAAACTACTTATAACAAGGGCTTCTGTCACTTGTTCAAACAAAAACTACTTATAACAAGGGCTTCTGTCACTTATTCAAACAAAAACTACTTATAACAAGGGCTTCTGTCACTTATTCAAACATAAACTACTTATAACAAGGGCTTCTGTCACTTGTTCAATCACTTGTTCAAATATAAACTACTTATAACAAGGGCTTCTATCACTTGTACAAACATAAACTACTTATAACAAGGGCTTCTGTCACTTATTCAAACAAAAACTACTTATAACAAGGGCTTCTATCACTTGTACAAACATAAACTACTTATAACAAGGGCTTCTGTCACTTGTTCAATCACTTGTTCAAACATAAACTACTTATAACAAGGGCTTCTGTCACTTGTTCAAACATAAACTACTTTTGATGAGGCCTTCTGTCACTTGTTCAAACATAAACTACTTTTGATGAGGCCTTCTGTCACCTATTAAAACATAAACTACTTATAACAAGGGCTTCTGTCACTTGTTCAATCACTTGTTCAAACATAAACTACTAATAACAAGGGCTTCTGTCACTTGTTCAAACGAAAACTACTTATAACAAGGGCTTCTGTCACTTGTTCAAACATAAACTACTTTCGATGAGACCTTCTGTCACTCGTTCAAACATAAACTACTTTCAATGAGGCCTTCTGTCACTTGTTCAATCACTTGTTCAAACATAAACTACTTTCGATGAGGCCTTCTGTCATTTGTTCAAACATAAACTACTAATAATAATGGTTATTGCACTTTATCACATAAACAATTGTTCTGATAACGCCTGTAGTTACTCTATTAAAACTATTACTGACTTTCACTTTCTTGTTGCAAAATAATTAAGATGAGATATATTTTCCTGTCTCAAAAACAGTTACTGATCAGTTCAGTTTTATGAGTTAATATTTTACTGTATGGTGCTGAAATTAGACTTCACCCAGAAAAAAAAAAAACATAAACAAAAATACTTATGCCTACTCTGCCGTCTTCTTTTCTTCTACACCATAAAGTAATGAAGAATGATAAAAGAAAGACATATTGTCTTAACTGCTCATGATTTTGAATTTACATTTCCGTCTGACATCATGAAAATCAAAGAAAGAAATACACTGCTTAATGACAAAGAAAACAATTACTAGAGTAATTTCAAAATAGATCACATAGCTTACAAACAAGGCAATAAGCAGATTATATATCTGTAGATGGGAAAATGTTGAAACATAAGAAGAGTGTAAGGGGGAAATGAATGTTACATACACCATCATCCAAATAATAATTCTGAAACAACAAATAATGTGTGTGATGCCAAATATCTTTCATTTACAATCAATGAAACAGAATGAGAACAGTTATTACCAAAACATATCATGCTATTATCCAGCAGCCTCTTACTGAAGGCTGAGGGTTAAACCCACTGACTCCTGAGACACAACATAAACAGTATCATGTGTCCCTACCCCCACACCTGTCTCTCTACATCATCTGGGATCAGAACCAATGTCTCCAGATTTGAGAGACTGCTATACTGCTGTTGACCACTCTTTCTTTCATCTGTCATGTAACTACAGTTGACTGTCCATGAGTCCAGAGGTAACCAATACGGGCCCTGAAGGATTTAGGACAATGAAGACAGGGAACAATCTCTTCAGATAAAAGGCCTCTTATACAGGTCTTTCTATCATGTTTTTGCTGTTCAGCTGCCCCCCTTTTCCTAGAATATAAAATCCTCTCCTTGTGGGATGCAATTGTTTTGGTTATTGTGAAGACCCACCTTGGCTTTTGCTGGGGGCCCTGAATTTAGCCTAGCCATAGATATGCCCTAAAGGCTGAAAGGGGTTTCTAGGACCTTTCCATGGGTGATCCTCATCCGCATGGTGGCACCTTGTGTCATCGGGTGTTTTTCACTTGTGTGATGTTCTGGTGGGGTACAACTACCTACCTACCTTCTCCTAGATGCCTCATAAGTTGCTTCAGACACTCGCAATACCTTCTCCTAGATGCCTCACAAGTTGCTTCAGACACTCACAATACCTTCTCCTAGATGCCTCACAAGTTGCTTCAGACACTCACAATACCTTCTCCTAGATGCCTCACAAGTTGCTTCAGACACTCACAATACCTTCTCCTAGATGCCTCACAAGTTGCTTCAGACACTCGCAATACCTTCTCCTAGATTCCTCACAAGTTGCTTCAGACACTCACAATACCTTCTCCTAGATGCCTCACAAGTTGCTTCAGACACTCACAATACCTTCTCCTAGATGCCTCACAAGTTGCTTCAGACACTCGCAATACCTTCTCCTAGATGCCTCACAAGTTGCTTCAGACACTCACAATACCTTCTCCTAGATGCCTCACAAGTTGCTTCAGACACTCGCAATACCTTTTCCTAAATGCCTCACAAGTTGCTTCAGACACTCGCAATACCTTCTCCTAGATGCCTCACGTTGCTTCAGACACTCGCAATACCTTCTCCTAGATGCCTCACAAGTTGCTTCAGACACTCACAATACCTTCTCCTAGATGCCTCACAAATTGCTTCAGACACTCGCAATACTTTCTCCTAGATGCCTCACAAGTTGCTTCAGACACTCGCAATACCTTCTCCTAGATGCCTCACAAGTTGCTTCAGACACTCACAATACCTTCTCCTAGATGCCTCACAAGTTGCTTCAGACACTCACAATACCTTCTCCTAGATGCCTCACAAGTTGCTTCAGACACTCGCAATACCTTTTCCTAGATGCCTCACAAGTTGCTTCAGACACTTGCAATACCTTTTCCTAGATGCCTCACAAGTTGCTTCAGACACTGGCAATACCTTCTCCTAGATGCCTCACAAGCTGCTTCAGACACTCACAATACCTTGTCCTAGATGCCTCACAAGTTGCTTCAGACACTGGCAATACCTTCTGCTAGATGCCTCACAAGTTGCTTCAGACACTCGCAATACCTTTTCCTAGATGCCTCACAAGTTGCTTCAGACACTCGCAATACCTTTTCCTAGATGCCTCACAAGTTGCTTCAGACACTCGCAATACCTTCTCCTAGATGCCTCACAAGTTGCTTCAGACACTCACAATACCTTCTCCTAGATGCCTCACAAGTTGCTTCAGACACTGGCAATACCTTCTCCTAGATGCCTCACAAGTTGCTTCAGACACTCGCAATACCTTTTCCTAGATGCCTCACAAGTTGCTTCAGACACTCGCAATACCTTCTCCTAGATGCCTCACAAGTTGCTTTAGACACTCACAATACCTTCTCCTAGATGCCTCACAAGTTGCTTCAGACACTCGCAATACCTTCTCCTAGATGCCTCACAAGTTGCTTCAGACACTCGCAATACCTTCTCCTAGATGCCTCACAAGTTGCTTCAGACACTCGCAATACCTTCTCCTAGATGCCTCACAAGTTGCTTCAGACACTCGCAATACCTTCTCCTAGATGCCTCACAAGTTGCTTCAGACACTGGTCACATATTGCGCACCAGCCTCCTACGTGTCAGTGTTTATACTGAGCGATACCTTTAGCATGACCTTGAAGCATTTTTTCTAGCCACCATGAGAGTGTCTGACTTCTTTGATCTCATCATAACAGATTTTGTTGTTGGTGCTGATAGTCTGGCATGTGGATAAGGTGACCCGCCCAACAAATCTGTGACTGCATCAGGATGGTATCGATACTGGCAAGGCCAGCACTATCCAGTATGACACTATCCACAACCCTGTCTTGCCATTTGATGTTCAGCAGCTCTCTCAGGCAGACTGTGCAAATGGTTGAGCTTCTTGGCATCCAGGCCATGTTTTACAAAACTGCTTTACTAACTACATGACCAGATGCTAATCAGATCTGTAGTGCACCAAATACTATATGAGCCAGAATGCAACTAACTTTGAAATCCTGCTCGAATATTAGAAGTGGGCCCCACATCACAGACCAAACTATCACTGGCACATTCACATCACAGACCAAACTATCACTGGCACATTCACATTACAGACCAAACTATCACTGGCACATTCACATCACAGACCAAACTATCACTGGCACATTCACATTGCAGACTAAAATATTACAAAAAATTCTTCAAAGATAACTGAGATAAAACTGATTCACAGAACCAAGTACACACAGAAGGATTTTAACACATGAAGATAAAAGATGAAATAAACTTAACAAAAATAATATAAATATCAATAGGAAATGTTGACTAAAAGACATATTATACTAATTAATTAATAGAATACACTAGATAATATATTATTATTTAACTGTATACACTAGATAATGTACTAATTAATTGACTGTATACACTAGATAATGTACTAATTAATTGACTATATACACTAGATAATATATTAATTATTTGACTGTATATACTAGAAAATGTACTAATTAATTGATTGTATACACTAGATAATGTACTAATTAATTGATTGTATACACTAGATAATGTACTAATTAATTGACTGTATACACTAGATAATGTACTAATTAATTGACTGTATACACAAGATAATGTACTAATTATTTGACTATATACACTAGATAATATATTAATTATTTGACTATATACACTAGATAATATATTAATTATTTGACTATATACACTAGATAATATATTAATTATTTGACTGTATACACTAGATAATGTATTAATTATTTAACTGTATACACTAGATAATGTATTAATTATTTGACTGTATACACTAGATAATGTACTAATTAATTGACTGTATACACTAGATAATGTACTAATTATTTGACTGTATACACTAGATAATGTATTAATTATTTGACTGTATACACTAGATAATGTACTAATTAATTGACTGTATAACTAGATAATGTACTAATTAATTGATTGTATACACTAGATAATGTACTAATTAATTGACTGTATACACTAGATAATGTATTAATTATTTGACTGTATACACTAGATAATGTATTAATTATTTGACTGTATACACTAGATAATGTATTAATTATTTGACTGTATACACTAGATAATGTATTTATTAATTGACTGTATACACTAGATAATGTACTAATTAATTGACTGTATACACTAGATAATGTACTAATTAATTGACTGTATACACTAGATAATGTAATAATTAATTGACTGTATACACTAGATAATGTACTAATTAATTGACTGTATACACTAGATAATGTACTAATTAATTGACTGTATACACTAGATAATGTACTAATTAATTGACTGTATACACTAGATAATGTACTAATTAATTGACTATATACACTAGATAATGTACTAATTAATTGACTGTATAACTAGATAATGTACTAATTAATTGACTATATACACTAGATAATGTACTAATTAATTGACTGTATACACTAGATAATGTACTAATTAATTGACTGTATACACTAGATAATGTACTAATTAATTGACTGTATACACTAGATAATGTACTAATTAATTGACTGTATACACTAGATAATGTACTAATTAATTGACTGTATAACTAGATAATGTACTAATTAATTGACTATATACACTAGATAATGTACTAATTAATTGACTGTATACACTAGATAATGTACTAATTAATTGACTGTATACACTAGATAATGTACTAATTAATTGACTGTATACACTAGATAATGTACTAATTAATTGACTGTATACACTAGATAATGTACTAATTAATTGACTATATACACTAGATAATGTACTAATTAATTGACTATATACACTAGATAATGTACTAATTAATTGACTATATACACTAGATAATGTACTAATTAATTGACTGTATACACTAGATAATGTACTAATTAATTGACTGTATACACTAGATAATGTACTAATTAATTGACTGTATACACTAGATAATGTACTAATTAATTGACTGTATACACTAGATAATGTACTAATTAATTGACTGTATACACTAGATAATGTACTAATTAATTGACTATATACACTAGATAATGTACTAATTAATTGACTGTATACACTAGATAATGTACTAATTAATTGACTGTATACACTAGATAATGTACTAATTAATTGACTGTATTCACTAGATAATGTACTAATTAATTGACTGTATGCACTAGATAATGTACTAATTAATTGACTGTATACACTAGACAATGTACTAATTAATTGACTGTATACACTAGATAATGTACTAATTAATTGACTGTATACACTAGATAATGTACTAATAATTGATTGTATACACTAGACAATGTACTAATTAATTGACTGTATACACTAGATAATGTACTAATTAATTGACTGTATACACTAGATAATGTACTAATAATTGATTGTATACACTAGATAATGTACTAATTAATTGATTGTATACACTAAATAATAATACTAACCTGGAAGACAAGTAGTGGATACAAGAATAAATAAAATCAATCAGTAACAAATTCTGATAAGGAATGTAACTTCTGGTGAGAAAAAGAAACATGTTAAGAAAGACTCAAAGGTGTAACAATTTCACGAAGTACAAACCTCTATTGAAAAATCGTGTTCATCTGTGTACTTAGCCCTGGTATACTTCTTCCTAAAAAACACACAAAGGCATAGAATGGTTTTATGATGAATGAATGACATCACTGCACTCGGGACATTCCCACACATGCTGCGTCCCCTTCTTCAGTAGTCAACAAAAAGTCAATATGCTAATAGTACCAGTTGCAACCTGATAGGACCACGTTAGCGCAGTTGATAAGAGGCTCGCCTTCAAATCCAGCTGCAGCTTGCTGCAGCCCTTGGTCAGTGTTCGAAACAACTCCTACTTTCCCCTCAGTGTTGAATACCTTCCAGAACCCCTACTTTTCCCTGTTGAATATCTTCCAGAACCCCTACTTTCCCCTGTTGAATATCTTCCAGAACCCCTACCTTCCCTTGTTGAATACCTTCCAGAACCTCTACTTTCCCCTGTTGAATAACTTCCAGAACCCCTACTTAACCCTGTTGAATATCTTCCAGAACCTCTACTTAACCCTGTTGAATATTTTCCAGAACCCCTACTTTCCCCTGTTGAATATCTTCCAGAACCCCTACTTAACCTTGTTGAGTAACTTTAAGAACCCCTACTTTCCCCTGTTGAATATCTTCCAGAACCCCTACTTTCCCCTGTTAAATATCTTCCAGAACCCCTACTTAACCCTGTTGAATATCTTCCAGAACTCCTACTTTCCCCTGTTGAATAACTTCCAGAACCCCTACTTAACCCTGTTGAATAACTTCCAGAACCCCTACTTTCCCCTGTTGAATAACTTCCAGAACCCCTACTTAACCCTGTTGAATATCTTCCAGAACTCCTACTTTCCCCTGTTGAATAACTTCTAGAACCCCTACTTTCCCCTGTTGAATAACTTCCAGAACCCCTACTTAACCCTGTTGAATATCTTCCAGAACCCCTACTTTCCCCTGTTGAATATCTTCCAGAACTCCTACTTTCCCCTGTTGAATATCCTCCAGAACCCCTACTTAACTCTATTGAATATCTTCCAGAACCCCTACTTTCCCCTGTTGAATATCTTCCAGAACCCCTACTTTCCCCTGTTGAATATCCTCCAGAACCCCTACTTAACTCTATTGAATATCTTCCAGAACTCCTACTTTCCCCTGTTGAATAACTTCCAGAACCCCTACTTTCCCCTGTTGAATAACTTCCAGAACCCCTACTTAACCCTGTTGAATATCTTCCAGAACCCCTACTTTCCCCTGTTGAATATCTTCCAGAACTCCTACTTTCCCCTGTTGAATATCCTCCAGAACCCCTACTTAACTCTATTAAATATCTTCCAGAACCCCTACTTTCCCCTGTTGAATATCTTCCAGAACCCCTACTTTCCCCTGTTGAATATCCTCCAGAACCCCTACTTAACTCTATTGAATATCTTCCAGAACCCCTACTTAATTCTGTTGAATATCTTCCAGAACCCCTACTTTCCCCTGTTGAATATCTTCCAGAACCCCTACTTAACTCTATTGAATATCTTCCAGAACCCCTACTTAACCCTGTTGAATATCTTCCAGAACCCCTACTTTTCCATGTTGAATATCTTCCAGAACCCCTACTTGCCCCTGTTGAATATCTTCCAGAACCCCTACTTTCCCCTGTTGAATATCTTCCAGAACCCCTACTTAACCCTGTTGAATATCTTCCAGAACCCTTACTTAACCCTGTTGAATATCTTCCAGAACCCCTACTTTCCCCTGTTGAATATCTTCCAGAACTCCTACTTTCCCCTCAGTGTTGAATAACTTCCAGAACCCCTACTTTCACCTGTTGAATATCTTCCAGAACTCCTACTTTCCCCTCAGTGTTGAATATCTTCCAGAACCCCTACTTTCCCCTGTTGAATATCTTCCAGAACCCCTACTTTCCCCAGTTGAATATCTTCCAGAACCCCTACTTAACCCTGTTGAATATCTTCCAGAACCCCTACTTAACTCTATTGAATATCTTCCAGAACTCCTACTTAACTCTGTTGAATATCTTCCAGAACCCCTACTTACCCCAGTTGAATATCTTCCAGAACCCCTACTTAACCCTGTTGAATATCTTCCAGAACCCCTACTTAACTCTATTGAATATCTTCCAGAACTCCTACTTAACTCTGTTGAATATCTTCCAGAACTCCTACTTAACTCTGTTGAATATCTTCCAGAACCCCTACTTAACTCTGTTGAATATCTTCCAGAACCCCTACTTTCCCCTGTTGAATATCTTCCAGAACCCCTACTTTCCCCTGTTGAATAACTTCCAGAACCCCTACTTAACTCTATTTAATATCTTCCAGAACCCCTACTTAACCCTGTTGAATAACTTCCAGAACCCCTACTTAATCCTGTTAAATATCTTCCAGAACCCCTACTTTCCCCTGTTGAATAACTTCCAGAACCCCTACTTAACCCTGTTGAATAACTTCCAGAACCCCTACTTAACCCTGTTGAATATCTTACAGAACCCCTACTTAACCCTGTTGAATATCTTCCAGAACCCCTACTTTCCCCTGTTGAATATCTTCCAGAACCCCTACTTTCCCCTGTTGAATATCTTCCAGAACCCCTACTTTCCCCTGTTGAATAACTTCCAGAACCCCTACTAAACCCTGTTGAATAATTATTTCAATACATGGATTCTATATCTGTTCTACTGCACTGTCTAGAATCCACACCAGGCAAGTTGGCAACAGAAAATGACATAGCACTGACTCATAAATCAACAAAGCCTAAAATATGAAGCTGGGAATGTCTTGGGAAGTAAAGGCAATTGGTGTGATGTTGACTAATCACTCATCAATTCTGACTGTTAGCTGTACACTGTAATAAACACAGAGCAAGGGGAAGACCACACAAGAGATAGAGTGACAACATCAGGAGCTACCTAACAGAAATGAACACCAACTTGTACAATGACATGGAAAAAGCACACAAATGATCCTTACATCCGCCCCCAACACCTCGATGGGATAAATGGTGGAAGAGGTGAAGAAGAAGCTGTAAACTGATAGACTAGTGTGGATACAGAATGAGGCAATGGGCATCATATTTGGACGCAGAGGGAATATGGAAGAGTGATGTGTTATCTTCTTGATCTTCCAACCAGCACCTACACATTTCACCCACTGCACAAGATTCACACAAAAAGTAGGGTAGGAGGAAAGAGAGAGGAAAATCCTGGATGGGTCAAGCTGAGGACATTATTCAACAAATCTGTTCTTTTGAGAGTATAGCATCTGGTAAGGAATAGGTACCAGTGGCAGCAGTGCGGTGTACATCCTTTCTATCCTGCATGAAACTGGACAGACAGACAGACAGATAATACAAACAACAAAACCTGTTGGTGGTGGAGGTGGACAGATACTACAGACAACAAAACCTGTTGGTGGTGGAGGTGTACAGATACTACAGACAACAAAACCTGTTGGTGGTGGAGGTGGACAGATACTACAGACAACAAAACCTTTTGGTGGTGGAGGGGGACAGATACTACAAACAACAAAACCTGTTGGTGGTGGAGGGGGACAGATACTAAAGTCAACAAAACCTGTTGGTGGTGGAGGGGGACAGATACTACAGACAACAAAACCTGTTGGTGGTGGAGGTGAACAGATACTACAGACAACAAAACCTGTTGGTGGTGGAGGGGGACAGATACTACAGACAACAAAACCTGTTGGTGGTGGAGGTGGACAGATACTACAGACAACAAAACCTGTTGGTGGTGGAGGTGTACAGATACTACAGACAACAAAACCTGTTGGTGGTGGAGGGGGACAGATACTACAGTCAACAAAACCTGTTGGTGGTGGAGGGGGACAGATACTACAGACAACAAAACCTGTTGGTGGTGGAGGTGAACAGATACTACAGACAACAAAACCTGTTGGTGGTGGAGGGGGACAGATACTACAGACAACAAAACCTGTTGGTGGTGGAGGTGGACAGATACTACAGACAACAAAACCTGTTGGTGGTGGAGGTGTACAGATACTACAGACAACAAAACCTGTTGGTGGTGGAGGTGGACAGATACTACAGACAACAAAACCTGTTGGTGGTGGAGGTGTACAGATACTACAGACAACAAAACCTGTTGGTGGTGGAGGTGGACAGATACTACAAACAACAAAACCTGTTGGTGGTGAAGGTGTACAGATACTACAGACAACAAAACCTGTTGGTGGTGGAGGGGGACAGATACTACAGACAACGAAACCTGTTGGTGGTGGAGGGGGACAGATACTACAGACAACAAAACCTGTTGGTGGTGGAGGGGGACAGATACTACAGACAACAAAACCTGTTGGTGGTGGAGGTGAACAGATACTACAGACAACAAAACCTGTTGGTGGTGGAGGTGGACAGATACTACAGACAACAAAACCTGTTGGTGGTGGAGGTGTACAGATACTACAGACAACAAAACCTGTTGGTGGTGGAGGTGGACAGATACTACAGACAACAAAACCTGTTGGTGGTGGAGGTGTACAGATACTACAGACAACAAAACCTGTTGGTGGTGGAGGTGGACAGATACTACAAACAACAAAACCTGTTGGTGGTGAAGGTGTACAGATACTACAGACAACAAAACCTGTTGGTGGTGGAGGGGGACAGATACTACAGACAACAAAACCTGTTGGTGGTGGAGGGGGACAGATACTACTTTAGTGTTACCCACTCCAAGTGGGTTCCGGGGCCTTAGTTTGTGGGGGAAAAGAATAGGCCCATTGCCACCCCCTCCCCCAAAGCATGTAATAAAATTGTAATCATTAGGGGCGTTTCCATCTAAGTCAGACTACATCTGTCTAAGAGACGAGGAACCGACAGTCTGCATACAAATAAGCCAGCTTGGTACAACAAATGTACAAACAAAATGCAAGTTCTGGAATAAGACCAGTCAAGACGTGGATGAACAACCAGAACTTTCTACCAAAGTTTACACATGGTGAAAACTAAGAAGAGGAAGGGGAGAGACATTTGCCAGTAGGCAGTGAAGGGTATGGATTTTGCCTGTCCATGTCGGGAGCGTGTGAGCTTCACATGAAGCAATGCTCATCTGCCATTAGTGTGATCAGTTCTATACTTAATTCGCCACTCTAACAGATATAACAGAAGTGACACAACAAGCTGTTTACTGCAACTTTTATGTCCATATTCAATGTTACGATATTTCTGGCGCTCTCTTGTATCTGCACACCCCACATAACCTGTCAGCAGATCCATATAACCTGACTGCAGATCCACATAACCTGACAGAAGATCCACATAACCTGACAGCAGATCTACATAACCTGACAGCAGATCCACATAACCTGAAAGCAGATCCACATAACCTGACAGCAGATCCACATAACCTGACAGCAGATCCACATAACCTGACAGCAGATCCATATAACCTGACAGCAGATCTACATAACCTGACAGCAGATCTACATAACCTGACAGCAGATCCTGACAAGTTCTAGAACCTCTGATACTGTCACAAGTGGAAGGCACTCATGCCATGGCCCTCAGTGATAAACTTGCTGAACCATGAACTGGGAGTCGGAAACAATAGCTTCCTTTGTGTGTGAAGTAGAAGCCAGCTATTTCAGAGCTACAATGGCAGACATGATCTGCATTATAATTACTAACACTCTATTGTGCTCAGTAAGGCAAATAATAAATAAGAAAAAGTCCTATAACATATAGATACAAATGATATTGATACAAATGAGGGGAGAAAAGGGGGAGGGGGAGAGAGGGGAGAAAAGGGGAGAGGGAGGGGAGAAAGAAAAGGGGGGGGGAGGGTGGGGATGTTGGGATCCTGTGGTAAACAGTAAGCAAAAAGATCATTTAACAGACATCATTAAAATTTAATCGAGGTGAAAATTCCTAGCAGCACAGTCATTCTTTCTCACAGCAGTCACACACTGCAGCTGAGAGGGTTGTTTGAGCTTGGGAGTTTACCTTCGGTCTTTGACGGCACCGAAACATCTGTTGATGCAGTTGCCCATAACTGTAAAACTACAACTTTATCTCTCAGTAGATGATTCATAGCAGTCCAAGTTCAACACATTCAGCTGGTATTTGACAAACACATTTGTTGAGTAAATTATTGCAAACTCCTCCCATCCTAGTGGATCACTATAAAAATAAGCGTATTTTCACATGATCCCAGTATCTGATCCGGAAGTTTTGGTTGATCTGCCACGGGGAGCATTAGTTGTCTATCATCGTTGTTAACTCATACTGTTCCACTGCTGAATGTTTCGTATCCTGCAAATTACGATCATTGTATTTGTATGTGAAAGTAAGATGCTGACAGACCACTGAACGTTGAATTTTAGTGAAAGTGTGATGCCTAGCCTTATTAGTGCCGTCTTAACAGCACAGCTCCGGGTTACAAGCACAAGGCTTGCTTACACTACTCAGAGGTGGTGGATAGAATGTCAGCTACTGATATACTACATTGTCTTTTTTTGTCTCCCCCCCCCCCCCCCCGATTATTTCATCATAGTGTGTGTTTGATGGTTGGATTGAGTGGGAGGAAGGAGGAGGAAAAAAAGGGGGGGGGGGTAAAATACGAGATGAACGGAGCATCTGCAGGGCTACCAATGCTGGTTTTTTTTTCTCCCAGATCTGGGTTTTTACATGACGCCATGGGGAAATCTTTTTTTTTCATATATCCTTAGATAAAAGTGGTAAATGTTTCGTTTCTGAACTATAAACTTTGTACATTTTATCACTCTGGGTTTTTTAAATTTTATTCTTTGTTCTCTGTATTGCTTGGGTTTTTGTTCAGCTTAGCTGGGGGTTTTTCCCTTAAAAAAAATGCCATTCGCTGCTGAGCTTCTGTCTGCTTTTTCCGACGCTGTGTAAAAAGTTGATGATCATTTCTTTAACTCAAAAGAAATTAATATCAATGTGTTTATGACAGAGTGCGTCAATATAATGTACCAGAACGTTTCATAGTGGATATCACAGTGACGAAATAATCATAATGCAAAGTCGTGAACGCTTTCCTTTCAAAGTTGTACTGACAAATTGGAGAAGCTAGGTTTCTGGGTTATGTTCTGACCAAATTAGAAGTAAGAGCGATTATGCTATGGAATTAATTTAGGGGGTAAAATCGTTCACACAACAGGCGTTAGTTACTTCAAGTAATACTTGGAGCTGAAAGTGGGGCTGCGTCCATTTATGATTGACTTATTTTCTTCACTAATTTAGTGACGCATTGATTTATTTGTTTTATCCCTGTCCTGTTGTTATCGTTTCATAAGTAAAAACGCAACATATAAAACTTGGACTATCCTCCGAATAACGGTCCCAAATTATGGATACCAAAAATAGACCCTAACAAGGCCTCAGTCACATGTAAATTGCGGACCTCTTCCGGCGACTATACCGCCACCGCCGAGAGTATCTCCCGCGCGAGGAGCAGGGCTAAGCTAGACGACTGGTACTCACTAGCAAATAAAATAGAGGAGCTGCATGAGATGCGGTAGCTGCTGCTCGTGAATCCCAGCCATCTAGTTAAGCCCTGCTTCGCGCCGCACTAGCGGCGCCCGAGATAGTCTCGGCAGTGACTTTAAATCGGAGGAAGCTTTTTCGCGATATGCTGTGTGGTCGCAGGAAGAGGTCCGCAATTTACATGTGACTGAGGCCCTGTTAGGGTATATTTTCGGCCTGGCTAATTTAGGACCGTTATTTGGAGGTTGGCCTAAACTTGACTGAGGTTTTCGATAACGGGGATCAACAATGCATGGTTTTTCCCGTGCTGTCTGCTCAATATATGTGTATATTTTCGGCGTGGTGCTCTGTAGCATTTGTTACCATAGCATTCTTTTCATATAGCACAACCACCTCATCTGTTGCTCTTTAATAAATTGTGCGTCTAGTTGTGTCCAGTCTTGTTACTCCACCATCTCTTCCAAGTCTTTCGGGACATCATTTTTCTGCGGTTTGGATAGCAATAATTTTGAAGGGCATTTTTTTTGGATTGGATTGGATTGGCTTTTTACCCCACCAGGACATCACACAAGCGATAAACACCCGATGACACAACGTGCCACCATGCGGATGAGGATCACCGTGGAGAGGTCCCAGAAACCGCGTTCAGACATTTGGCCATAATGATGACCCGCCTATATTGCGGCCCCTGGCAAAAGCCAGAGTGGGGCTTCAAATAACAAAAAATAACGTCCTAAGAAGGACGTAAAGAATACTCCAAGGACATTTTTTTAAACTGCAATACGACAGAGCTAGAAACCTTGCTGAAGAAAAAGTATTGACTCTATCTGGACATATTATATATCAAATTAAAGATACATGAGTTTAAGTATAAGTGTTACAACGAACTATTATTAAAATCACACAACATTCAAGGATGTTAGACACATATGAAGATTATTTACATACAAAATTGTGTGCCCACCTTATTTTTTTACTTGTTCAGCAACACTGCTATCCATCTCTAAGAAGAAGAAAAAAACATGCCTTCTTTGTTAAATTATGAATCAGCTAGTCTTTATTTGAAACAATTATTTAAAATACTTTGGATGTTACAATTTATTTTTGTATGACATGTCAAATTTCACACAACCGGAAATCGGGAAAACAACATTAAACTATTTTGTACAATTTTTATATACTTAACTAAATTATCGCCAGTAGGTTTGTCACCGCTGATATCAATCATAATATCAAGACTATTGTCACCATCTGGCAGAGATTCATCAACGACAGGGGAGTATGAACAGTTGTAGACATTTCCCCTTATATATTTAATATAGAAAGAACACTTAACAATTGTATCACACCTAAATCAGAAAATAACGCAAAATCCAGGCGCAACATTGCAAACGAAAGGACTTCCTGATATTAATCCTAATTTATCACAAACTCGTTAATAAAAGTTCGTTTTTTAAACAAACAGAACAAAATGAGAACGTTTCTACGATACACCAGTATACTGGCGAGAGTCCAATACGGATAACTTCAGTTAACTGGCGATTTGTCTTCAAAGAGCGGAATCTAATTTTGTTGCTATAATTTCACGCGCATTATTTTCTGTACGGGTCCACGGTTAGTACTGGCAAAAAAAATTTTACTAACAATAATTAGATTCGCCTTGGTAGACAAAAGGATCTTTCCATGTTTCAAAAGTGGTGTTGATTGAACTTTAATCTGGTTATATATATATCGCTACCGCTATAGAGCCTTCGTCAGCACATACATAAATCATGTTGGAGGTAGCCCATGAAGAGGCAGGCATAGCTAAGTGCCATCTTGGTGCACAGAGTGATGCTGCTAGTTAAAGTAGTGGCCATTAAAATCGAAAGAGTTTAGATTGAGCACTAGCTCTTCTTTTTCTTCTTCTTCACTTCCTATTTTACCGCTGTGGGTGTCGAGGGAGATATAAGGTTCTGTTTCTAGCTCTACTGGCCGCCTCGACCATAGGCACATCGTGCCGTTGTAGAGTTTCTCTGATGTTATCCTTCCATCTTGTTCTTGATCTACCTCGTGCTCTACGTCCTTCTTCTCTTTGCATGTATGCTTTGTATGGTATGGTGTCACAAGGCATTCTCTCAAAGTGGGCAAACCATTACACTTGCTGTCTTCGTATGTAATCCAGGATTGGTTCTGTGCCGACTTGTTCTCTTATGATCTCATTCCTGATCTTATCTCTTATGGTCACTCCTACAGCCCTTCTCAGACATCTCATTTCCGTGGTACTAATTTTCTTTTATGGTTTGTTGTGAGTGACCATGTCTGGCACTGGTAGCACAAGCTCGGCCAGACAAAATACGGTTCTTTTATGGAACAATTGACCCTAGATGTTTAAACTGACTTGTTTATTTTATTTCTGCTTCATTTACTTTTTTTTTTATTATGTTTTCTATTAACACCGTTACCTCTCTTATTTATTTATTGTCCTATTATATTTCACACATCCTATATTGGCTTGATTTAGATGATTCTTTCTGTACGTAGTGAGAACGAACACAATCTGGCGATCTGTTAGAGCGTAGCGGCTTTATAACCTGTTATTTAAAGTTATTTTCCAGACACACACACACACACACACACACACACACACACACACACAACAGAATTAAAAAAATTTGCCGGTCCGTTGTGTGGGCAAGTAGCGTGACTGAGGTTGTGGCGGCTGGGACTGTGCTGACCTGAGGTTGTGGCTGCTGGGGCGGTGCTGACCTGAGGTTGTGGCGGCTGGGGCGGTGCTGACCTGAGGTTGTGGCGGCTGGGGTGGTGCTGACCTTACGTTGTGGCTGCTGGGGCGGTGCTGACCTGAGGTTGTGGCTGTTGGCGGTGCTGACCTGAGGTTGTGGCTGGGGCGGTGCTGGCCTGGGTTTGTGGCAGCTGGGGCGGTGCTGACCTGAGGTTGAGGTGGCTAGGGCGCTGCTGACCTGAGGTTGTGGCGGCTGGGGTCGTTTTAAGGGTTAAGTACTAGGAAAAAAGATAAATAAGGGAATTGGATTTGTTTGGTAGAGGTGGATAGAAAGTATATGTGTACTATAGTATGAACATTTAAAAGTGATAAAACAAAGCGCTGTGACACTAGACTTATATAAGTCATATAGTAGAATAGTGGAAGTGAGGTGTGTTGATTGACTTAGTAAAGAGGGATAGAAAATGTCAATACAGAATGTTCATAGCTGTGCTTTGGTTCGACCCCCGACCAGACATGTTCACTATATAGAGCACGTATTGTCCGCGTGCAGAGAAGCCCTAGGCCAGGGACAATATTCATGGCACCACAATAAAGACCTAAAAGAGTTAGCGGACATTGTAGATCAAGCTAGGAGGAGAGCTAATGCGAGAGCTAGCTCTAACATATCCCACCCCCCCCCCCCCACCCCCTACCCCATGCGCTTCCTCGAGGCTGGGCAAATCTCAAAAAGTAAAGTCAACAAGGTCGCGTACAATCAATACTTGACTGTGTGAGGGATTGGTTACCTGCCTGATCTAGAAGTACCCAGAATCAATCCGAAAGATCGGCTTGAGACCAGACATAGTCCAGGACTCTGCCGGGGGAAAAAAACGCCAGCTCATCCTGATAGAGCTTGGCGTGCCGAACGAGCCGCGGGTGGAAGAAAATCACCCGTACAGACTCCAAAATTGCGGTGATTTGGTGACCGGTCTGAGGAAAGATGAGGAGTACTCAGTAAAAATCTTTGACGTCGAGGTAGGCGCAAGAGAACTTATCTTCACTTCCACATACAATGTACTAAATCAGCCGACATTTCCAGGAAATCAACGGGGAAGGAGGGGAAGGGGGACAGAGAGAGAGAGAGAGAGAGAGAGAGAGAGAGAGAGAGAGAGAGAGAGAGAGAGAGAGAGAGAGAGAGAGAGAGAGAGAGAGAGAGAGAGAGAGAGAGAGAGAGAGAAAATATTATAACATAACTGAAAAAAGAAACAACACAGGGACAATGACAGGTTATCCAGTGTACCTACCTATGGACAAGATTCCGAGGATAGACGTATGTCAGATAGACTAACTGATAGTCCAGAAAGAGTACAGAGATCAACATACAGCATACGGGGGGGGGGGGGGGGAGTTGAAGTCATCTTTGTCGAACCAAAGGGGAGAAAGCAACGGATAGAAAGGTCATTGTGAAAGGGTGCAGTAGCAGCACATTCAGCGGTCTGGTGACTACTGGACATTTAATATCCCAACATTGATTTTTCATCTGAGATTTCTTAGGGCTAAACACCCTGTCTAATGTCTTGTAGAGGTTGATGGGGAAATACCAGGCTTTATGAACAAACACATATCTAGGCTTTCACTTTGGGATTCCTTGGGACTTACCATCTTGTCAAAGGTGTTGTAGAGGCTCTTGGAGAAACCTGAGGCACTACGGAAAAACAGATCTCCCCACCAGCATGTTTCAGCTAAGAGTTCTTGGGGCTAAATAGCCTGTACAAATGTATTTAGAAACATTGGAGGAACTGATTGTTCTATAAAGGAAATATTTTTTGCTGATAACCTGGCAGATTAGTTGACGTGACTAAACAGTACCAAACATGCAATATGTGCAACAAATGATAGAAACTCTGACAAGCTCCGTACTTCAAAAGCATTCAGGAAACACTTTAAAAGACAAGAGGCATGAGTAAGGGTAACCATGAAACACTTTAAAAGACAA
The DNA here is from genome assembly GCA_905116865.2 of Candidula unifasciata. Lineage (NCBI taxonomy): Eukaryota > Metazoa > Mollusca > Gastropoda > Stylommatophora > Geomitridae > Candidula > Candidula unifasciata. The sequence goes on along the minus strand of CAJHNH020002643.1, from coordinate 349,283 downwards.
GAGGCATGAGTAAGGGTAACCATGAAACACTTTAAAAGACAAGAGGCATGAGTAAGGGTAACCATGAAACACTTTAAAACACAAGAGGCATGAGTAAGGGTAACCATGAAACACTTTAAAAGACAAGAGGCATGAGTAAGGGTGACCATGAAACACTTTAAAAGACAAGAGGCATGAGTAAGGGTAACCATGAAACAAATAAATAAAAAGGTCCCTTTATGAGGCCTTTAAGCGAAACGTGAATTAAGGACTAGACCGATATCAGTCGGCACTTGGTGAGTGATGTGTTCATCATCTGAGTGATGTGTTCAGCATCTGAGTGATGTGTTCAGCATCTGAGTGATGTGGTCAGCATCGCGCCGACCGGCTCTGCTTCTCAGGACTGCATCTGGTACCCACTCAAGGCTTCATCGATCTGAGAGTCAAGGTCATTTCTGAAAAAGTCTGGCTCTGCCAGGGCGCGAAACAATTAATCATAACCCCTGGTAATTTAATTAGATTTATTAAGTCATCTTGATTGAGCGCTATATTCGTTTAAATGAAAATATCACCTAAGGTGCCATAAAGTGTCATTTTGTTAAGAAGGGGGAAGATGTCAAGGACCTGTGTGGTTGTGGAATGATTGTAGGTGATGATGATTACGGATCGACTAGCACTTAGATGACCGCTTAGCGACTACATATTCAGCAGTCCACGGAGACTCCGACAAGGACTGCATGACGGATGGATAAGGACTCCAGGATAAACTAGGAGCTCACGGACCCCGGCGGTAAGCGGCTGACTGGACAAAATGAGCAAACGGTCTTGGGGGAAGTTGGCTCAGAGACTTGGGCTGGACCAAAACTTGTTGTGCTTTGACTACCAGATTTTTACATAAGTGATTTCAGTAAAATGATCTAGCACAAGAAGCAGAGAAAGCAGCAGCAAAGGGAAACCTCAGAGAACTTTACAGTAACATAGGGGAATTAGTAGGTAAGTATAGTCAGCTAACTGGATCGATCAGAAATAGTCAAGGAAAGGTACTTACTAACACTAAGAATCAAATGGACTGATGGGCTGAATATTTTGAAATGCTTCTAAAAAGATCAGGCCCAGAGGTTCCTCCAGATATCCATCATCATCATGTAGCAGGTCCATTGCAGAACGTCGCTCTCATCGTGGTCTACCTGAAAGAAACTGGGTCTCTCGCCAGCTCTCCCACCTCGTGTACTTTCATACTCAAGGAGTCATTTATATCCTGTGCCCATCTTCGTGTCAGTCGGCACCTGCCCCCTCCTTCCTGGTACAATCCCTTCTGCTACAATTTTTTCCAATTCGTCGTGTCTCTTGATATGATCAAAATATTTCAGCTTCCGAGACAGGAGGCTGTTTATTATCCAATCTTCCTTGATGTTCAGATCTTTTAAGATGTCATCATTTCTCCTCTTCTTTTCCAGATATGCAGCATTCAGAAATGGAACTGGATATCAACTGTGAGATACCATCTAAGTAGGAGATTTCTTATTGGAAAAGCTATCAATCGTCTCAAGGAAGGAAATGCGGTAGAAGCCATTTGGGTCAACATAAACACATCAACAGAATTGCTACACGGATTTTTTAGTAAAGTCTGGGAGACCAGCAGGACTGGAGAGAAGGATATCTCGTGAAACTGCCCCAAAAAAGGTGATCTACGGGAGTGTGAAAACTATAGAGGAATTATGTTGCTGTCAGTTCCTTGAAAAATATTATGTTGAATTTTTTGGGAAAGATTAAAAGATGCTATTGATAAAAAGCTGAGCAGGCAGGTTTTCGGCCAAACAGATCCTGTACTTACCAGATAGCCACATTACGTATAATAACAGAGCAAAGCATTGAACTGAACACACCACTTTACATTGGATTCATGACTATGAACAAGCGTTTGACAGCATTGATAGAGAATCTTTCTGGAAATTGATGGGATCTTAAGGAATTCCACAGAAAATTATTAACTTTGTGTGCTAGCGGGAAGAAAGAAAGGAGGGAAAAAAAGAAGAAGAGAGAGATAAAAAAAAGGAGAAAACTGTGATTAGAACAAAAGTAATAGTTCCCCTCTAAACAACAAAAACGTTGAAAAATAAAAAAAACTAAAAACTTGGACATCTTCAACCTGCCTCAGGGGCTTGGTTTTATTTGTGTCCTGGTTTCTTTGCTGTGTTAAGTTTGGTCCTTTTGTTGTTAGGTTGGATCCTGTTTATTTGTTTGCCTGTCTTCTTTCGATCGGTGCCCTTTTGTTTTTGAGAATCTTCCTGGTTGAAGCTGTTTGCCTGCGAGCCGATCACTGACTGTGCCTGGGCTGTCACCTTTCACACAACCTCGAAATCGATAAGTCCGCGACCCAGCGGGTCCAAACACAAGGCCCTTTTCAGGGAGCCCACTTTAACATCTTTTTGGTGCTTTTATTGTTTCGCATCATGCATGTGCTTGTGCGTTAGCTTTTTTTTTTTTCAAATCGTGTGTGTTCAGTGTAGTGTTTGCCTGCTTTGCTTTGTGTATATTTGTGTACGTGTCTTTGACAAATGTTGCCGTTTGTTTGTATTGTGTATGTTTTTGCAGGTCGCTAAAAGACGAAACAAAGCCTTTAATGCCCAGTGCCTGATTAATAGATTTATTTGAAATAAAAACAGGTGATGCGACAGGGATGTCTTTTGTCGCCTCTCTTATTTTTGCTGGCTATAGACTGGACTATGAAAACAGTAACTGCTAACACCAAGAATGGAATTCAGTGGACCCCTACAAAACAGCTTGATGATCTGGACTGCGCTGATGATATTTCTCTTCTGTCCCATTCGCGGAATCAGATGCAAGATAAATTAAATATACTTGATGCGAGATCACAGCAGCTAGGTTGAAAATCAATAAAGGAAAGACAAAGATAATGAGAATAAACCAGGCAAATAGTAATGTGGTTTTTCTTAATGACACCCCACTCCAAGACGTGGAGTCGTACACATATTTAGGCAGTAATGTAGATAAAGATGGGGGAACTGATAGATATTAAAATAAGAATACAAAAGGCGAGAGGAGCTTTCATAGCACTAGGGTCAAAATAAATTAAAAGAAATACTAAACTTTAAATTTTTAGCCCTAATGTCAAATCAGTACTTTTGTCTGGGGCGGAAACACGGAGAACTATTAGGGCAATTACTAATAAATTACAAACATTCATTAACTGGTGCCTGTGCAGAATATATGGAATTAAATGGTATGATAAAATCACTAATGTAGAACTTTGAGAGAGAACTAAACAGGCTCAAGTGGACCAAGAGATGAGGAAAAGACGCTGGCGTTGGGATAGACATTTCTGTCATGGAGTTGCAAATGAGCGTTGCCATGAAGGTAGCAAGCAGCTTTGTGGCAGAAAAGATAAATGTACGCGATACTGGCAGCTGGAAAGAGCAACGAGTAAAAAAAAAACGAGGTTTTCTCTTGTCAGTTACCTACCGGAAGTCGAGGCAGACATTTGTCGTATTTAAAGATGTTGAAAATAGCGCCAATGAGTAATAATCCTTATTCTTAATTCACCGTCCTTTTTATGATGACATTATTCGTTATTTGCCGGGGGCTGCAATATAGCCAGACCATAAATATGGCATAATTGCTGAACGCGGTTTCTGGGACCTCTCCATGGTGATCCTCATCCACATGGTGGCACACTGTGTCATCGGGTGTTTATCGCTTGTGTGATGTCCTGGTGGGGTAGGAAAAAACCTACTCACAATTTTGACACTCTGCATTTTCGTAATGCAGTAAGCGAAATTATTCAAATTTCACACAAGAATACCTTAGGGTTCGACCAATCATTTGATGCCTTTTTTTTTGCATTTGGGTCACGATAGTTTTTAAGCTTATGGCCTTTCCCGTGAGTATGGTGTGTGGCCTTTCCCGTGAGTTTGGTGTGTGGCCTTTCCCGTGAGTCTGGTGTGTGGCCTTTCCCGTGAGTTTGGTGTGTGGCCTTTCCCGTGAGTCTGGTGTGTTGCCTTTCCCGTGAGTTTGGTGTGTGGCCTCCTCTTGCGTGGATCAGTGACTGGCATCTCCTGGGCATGGATGCAATCAGATGTCGATGTGGTCCTGTGGGATGGCTGCCTACTCTTCCTGGAATGCCTGGAACAGATCACGACCATTGGCTGGAGCAACGTTTCGGTGACAAACACGTCGTTGCAGCTTATCCCACAGGTGCTCAGTCGGACTCATGTCTGCAGACAGGGATGGCCAGGGAAGGGTTTCATTGTTATTGGCAGCTAGGAACTGAATGATCAACTATGCAGAATGGGATCTGGTGTTGTCCTGTTGAAAAAGATATCTGTTTGCACCCCAAAATGGAAGGACAGGTGGTCGAAGAATTTCTTATCGTTGCGCATTCAAGCTTCCTTCAGTGTGCGCCAATTGACTCCTTTTATTGTAACTGATTATTCCCCATACCATTACACCTCCACCACCGTGCAGCAGAGCTTCATCAACACAATTTTGGGCTATACCTTTATTTTGTCGAAGGTAGACCCTACGCCGTCTATCGTGACGCTGCAACAAAAATAAAGATTCGTCACTGAACCAGACACGTCTCCACTGATTGTCACTTGCCCAGGGGCGATGTTTGTTGGACCAAAGAAGTCGATTTTGGCGGTGGCAACGTGTAAGGACAGGTCCTCGGTGTGGCCAAAGCTCAAAGTCTAACATCATGCAGTCAGTTCGGAACTGTTTGATCAGACACAGGACGTCCCAGAGGCAATGCCTGTGCAGTTGAGGAAGCTGTTGTAAACCTGTCTCTGAGGTGACGAAGCCGAATCAAGCGATTCTCCGCTGCTGTTGTCACTCTGGGGCGTCCACGCGATGTCGGTCTTCAACTGAACCACTGGCTTGGAACCGGTGCCAAAGTCGACTGATGGTACTCTGGTGCACGTTTAGATGCCTGGCAACCTGACTTTGATTTTCTTCTGCCTGCGATCGGCCAATTGCAATATTCCGTAAATTTATCGATAGAAGAGCCATTCGTGACTGCTTGAAAATGAACTGATCGTTTTTGTGTATTGTTAATCCTTTATAGGGTTTCAGTTGCGTAGACAGTGAATAGTATTTACCGCAAACTGCGTTGCTTTCTGGTGCGCTCATCGTGAGCTATGCTCACAAATATGGTCTTAAACACAATTTGCGTTGTAGTGATTATAAAAACCCACGCAATTCACGCCCACGTGTCCATTGGACATGTAAACAACAGTTGAGTCTGCTTTTCACATACCTGAGTTCGGTATTTTATTTACAAACTAATAAAAACGGCCGATCGGATAACTATACGGTTTTTTTTTAAATAGTATAGTAGTTAGTTAGTCGACAGATTATCATCATCATCGCACATCGAACCATCCAGTCCATAAGTGCTCAGATCCCCTCATCAGCATCTTCCTCAGCGTGCAATGGCCTATGACACCAGTTATGTGTTAGTTTACTATTTTTCTTTGGGACATTATGTAGCGCTCTCGTCTGGCTTCACCCCTTTAGATGGTATGTTTGTGTAGTCTCGTCAGTGGTGTAGATTATCAAATCATTACTGGATTTGTTAAATTGAGCTGCCTCTCTAAGGCCATTCAGTATTTGAGCCTTATTTGTTGCTCGCCTGTTTCCCACGTGAGCATCACTTGCAAGTCTGTCAGCTCGTTCATTCCCCTTTACACCAGAATACCCCGAAGGAAATATGAAGCTGATTTTTGTCAGCCTAGACTCTACCTAAAATCTTCGTATGCACCCCTTCTTGATCTTCTTGAGCATATTCACTGAGTCGGTGAGAAAGCATGCCCGGGTGAAAGTGTATTTCTAGCCAGGCGATTGCTTTAGTTGCTGCCATGATCTTCACAGTCAAGCTGTTTGTTCTCAAGGCGAAGGCACCGCAGTCTTGCTTGACAGTTCTCCCTCCGATTTGAGCTGCAAATGCCCACGAGCTCCATTTTGAATGACAGACCCGTCTGTACAGATGATCGCATCGACCTAAGAAGAATTCTCACATATCAAGGCCTGCACTTCTGCTTCTACAACTACTGGGTTTTGTTGTTTGTATTCTCTGTTCAGCTTGATGAATATTTCAAAGGACTATGACACTCTGGTGGTACACGTACCTATTCCTCCCCAAGTTTTATGTCCTCAAGTGGCCAAACCTCTTGTATTAAATCTTGCTGACAATCATAGTAAGGCTCATAAACTTGTTGGATGCAATTTTGTTTCGTCATTTTGAAGCCCCGCTCTGGCTCATGCTAGGGGCCGCAATATAGCCCAGCCATAAAATGGTCTAATGGCTGAACGCGGTTTCCGGGACCTCGCCACGGGTGATCCTCATCCCCATGGTGGCATTTTGTGTCATCGGGTGTTTATGGCTTGTGTGATGTCCGGGTGGAGTAAAATGTACTACTACTATCCTTCTTATTCATATCCCAACTGCCCATTATGTACTTCTTGGTTTGAGCTTTGTAACTCCGTTGAATTTTTCCAGTCACAGTTGATGCTGTATTTAGTATTTCGTTGATAAAGACTTTGGTCGAAACGTTCGGTTGTGTTCGTCTGCGTCTTCTGAATTCCTTTCCTTGAGCTTTCTAGTCAACTGTTGTGTTATATTCAGCATTTCTTGCAATCAGCTCGACTGCAGTCACCCCCGTATTTAGGTCATCACTCTTGTGAAATATCCCCGGCCTGACCCATCCATGATTTTCCTCTCTTTAATCTGCTACCGTTTCTATTTTCCCAAGGAGGTGGGTGTTGTGTGTCGGCACAGACTCAGAGTTAGGCGTGTGCTCCACAGATCCGTACTCTAGCTTCCATTGTTAGAAAACCAAGGAGGTACCACATTGCACTGCAGGCTTATCTTTAGTGTAGCCAAGTATAATGCACATGGCCTAGTTTTGTATCTTGTCCAGTCTCTCTAATCGAGTCTGGCTAAGAGTAAGGATCGCCAGGCATACTTGATCACTGAAAGGACCGCATCTTGGTATAGACGACATGGATGTCACTGTTGGCAGTTTGCTGCCGCCATACTCCTCATAGCTGTGTTGATGGAGAAATGATTAGCAACTACAATCAAGTTGGCAGAAGTTATACAGAATGTACATGTGTTATGCTGATGAATTGTTGTATCTATTGCTGTACGGTAGTTTCTTGTGGACAAGTGAAGAAGCATGATGCCAATCCAGAATCTGGAACCCTAGACAACCTGGTGCCGAGTCAGCAGACGACAAGTGGTGTACATAACTACAGAGCGGACCCAAAACAATAAGCCCGTGACCAGCACCACTACAACATTTATGTCTTGGACACAAGCCAGGGGAAGAGCATTTATGGGGAAGTTTCTCAGTGAGACTGCGACTGGGACAAGACTGATGTTGTTCTGGCCGTACAAGTTTGGACTTATATTAGTGACAGGTATTTTGTGACAGCGTCTTAGACTGACCACAGATTTTTATGTTTTAGTCTGTAGTAGTGAGTGATTGGCTATTGTGTTTATTTATACTGGTATTGATTCATGTATTGAGCTATAAGCACCCAGCATGCTTTCTCTGGTGTGATTCTGTTGCATGATAATGTTTGTCTACATGTTGCCAAGACTGTACAGGAAGCGACAGAAGGGAACAAGTGGGAGGTTCTGTTGTATGATAATGTTTGTCTACATGTTGCCAAGACTGTACAGGAAGCGGTAGAAGGGAACAAGTGGGAGGTTCTCCAACATCCAACCTAAAGTCCTGATTCGTACCTATAGGACTTTCATTTGTTCGCATCTTTTAAAAAAAAAGGGTCTTAATGGGAAATAATTTCACATAAATCCAGACGTAATGAAAACATTCAACATTAGGTTCAGTCAGAATAGTTGTTGTTGACACTCGCCACCTGCTTAAGCATTGGGGTGTTTGCCTAAAGGCCTGTGGAACCTTTTCTGACCAACCCATGGTGCATTATTCATTCAAAATGAATGCTTTGTTTAATTTTGCCACACCTATTGATGCGTCAGCCATTGGAAGGCGTTTTTAATTCACACTATGATTTTTTTAAAGAACATTTGCATTTCTTTATATGAATGATTTGCAACAGAAATCAACTGCTGCAAAGATGCTTCTTTGTATGTCTTCTTCTGCCTTTCTAACTCCCAATGGAGCATAGGCCCTTTAAAAAACTCACGCCAAGCCATTCTATCCTACGCTATCACATGCAGCTCTTCCCATGCCCCCCCCCCCCCCCCAATACGTTTCAACTTCACTCTATCTCCCTTCTCCATGTGTGTTTTTTTTTTTTTTTTTTTGGTTTTCCTTCATTTCTATGCCCTGTGTGGGTTCCAGTGCAAATACATTCTAGTTATGTTGTTCTCCCTCCACCATGCGAAGGCACAACAGGCCAATCACCTGTTTGCCTTAAACCACGATTACAAGTAACTACAGAGAGAAAACCGGACGGATCTTAGCGGCGACGAACTGGCATGCCTTACGGACTACGATTAATGGAACATGAAACATAAGAGGCATTAACGGGAAGGAAAAGGAGTTAGTAGGGGAGATGAGGAAAGCGAAATTAGGAGTCTTGGCTCTGACTGAAACCAAGAAAAAGGGGCAAGGATTCACAGATCATGATGGAAGTATGCTGCTCTACAGTGGTGTCCCTATCACGGAGAGAGCTAAGGGAGGTGTTGGCTGTACTGTGGCCAGGAACCAAGTTAGTAACATCAAGGGATGGAAATTCATCTCGGAGCGAATTATGGTGTTAGATCTGAAAGAAGAAGATACAATTATCAATACTGTTATTGTGTACAAATGAAGATGAGCGAGTTGATGTTAAAGAAGAATTCTTTGAACTGCTCCAAAGGACCATAGATGACTGTCACGATGAAATTATCCTCATAGGAGATCTAAATGCCAGAGTAGGAAATGATCACTCTAGATGGGGTGGAGTGATCGGGAGATATGGTGAAGATGTTTTGAATGATAATGGCAAGCGACTTCTCGGATTCTGCAGGGAACAGAACCTTGTCATTACAAACACAAAATTCCCCACAAGCGTATACAAGCGTAGAATTCTCTAGCAGAGACTTAGAAGTCTGGTAGAGCCACAGCTGGACGAGGCCCAATGTGGCTTCAGAGTAAACCGAAGTACTCAAGACCTTATCTTCACACTGAGACAGATGAGTGAAAAAACCCTTGAATATAAGAGTGAAATGCACCTATGTTTTTGGGATCTGGAAAAGGCATTTGACAAAGTACCCTGGAACAAGCTCTGGGGCTGCTTGGCGGGGAAAAACATTCCAGCAACCCTGATCAGTGCAATACAGAGTTTCTACAAAAGTTGCAGAAATTATGTAAGAACAGCAGACCAAAAGTCAGAAGAATTCAAGACTGCCAGCGGTGTTAGACAAGGTGATATTCTCTCACCTTACCTCTTCATTCTTATGATGGATGATGTCATCAAGACCTGTAAGGAGAAGACAAAGAAGTACTCTGTAGGGTACTGGAAGATGAGACCAGTCTGTATATCAGAGCTGGCATTTGCAGATGATGTGGCCCTGATAGCTAAATCAGAGGCACACCTTCAGTCCAACTTACTTGTCTGGAAGGAAGAGCTTGAAAAGAGAGGGATGACCATCAGTATCTCCAAAACTAAAACCATGGTGATCTCAATAGAGGAGAAGAAACACCAGATCATGATGGGACAGTATGCACTGGAGCAGGTTAACCAGTTCAAATACCTTGGAGTTGTATTAGACCGAAATGGAGGCATTAAGACTAAGCTGGCTACACGAAATGCAGCTGCTGGGAGACTCTTCCAGGCCATAAACCGAGGGTTTCTTAGCAAAAGAGAAATTGGCAAGAGGACGAAAATGGCTGTTTACCGCTCTACCTATGTACCAGTCCTGACCTATGGGTGTGAGTCATGGGCAATGACAACAGCTCACAGAAGCTAGCTGCAGGCCTCGGAAATGAGATATCTGAGAAAGGTGGTCCAAGTGACAAAGTCCGCAATCAGACAATACGTCAAGATCTTGATACCCAGTCCTTACAAACCCGAGTGGATCAGTCACAGTTACGATGGTTTGGACATTTATGCAGAATGGGAGAAAATCGGTCACCATGGCAGGCGTGGGAGGCTAAGAACCAGGGAACCAGACCTCCAGGACGACCGAGGGTGCGCTGGGAAGACAACATCCGACAGTCCCTAACTGACAGAGGACTGGAATGGAACAAAGCCAGAAAGAAAACTGCTGATAGAGACGTCTGGCGATCTCTCTGGCAAACCTCTACACCCCAAGGTTGAAGAGAAGAGATTAAGTCAGCATGTTGTTCTCATGATTTCTCAACGTGTATCCTATCCAACGCCAGCCTCTTTTCTTCACCTCTTGGTCCACTGAACTTGTTTTGTTCTCTCCCAAAGCACTACATTAGTGGCTGTATCATTCCATTTAATTCCCTCTATTCTGCACATGCACCAGTTAATCGATGTTTGTAGCTTATTTGTAATTGCCTTGGTTGTTCTTGTTTCTGCTCCATACGACAGTACTGATTTGACATCAGAATCAATGTTTCAATTTCTTGTGACCACCACAAATTCCCTAGCGGTATCAAAGCTTGCCTTTTGTATTAATATTTTAATATCTCTATCAGTTCCCCCATCTTTATCTACATTACTGCCCAAATATGTGTATGACTCCACGTCTTGGAGTGGGATGCCATTACAAGAAACCACATTACTATTTGCCTGATTTATTCTCATTATCTTTGTCTTTCCTTTATGGATTTTCAGACCTGGCTCTTGTGATACAGCATCTAGTATATTTAATTGATCTTGCATCTGATTCTGTGAGTGGGACATAAGAGAAATATCACAAGCACAGTACAGATCCTCAAGCTGTTTTATTGGGAATTCCATCCTTTGTGTTAGCAGCTGCTGTCTTCATCATCCAATCTACTGCCAGTAAAAACAGGAGAGGTGACAAAAGACACCCCTGTCAGTTCAAATGTATCTGTTAGCTTTCCCTCATGAAGAACTTGTATGTACTAAACTTGAAATATGCTAATATGCTGACATAAAACAATCCTTTCCAATAACAGTTATTATTCTAGGCCTTAGAACAGGACACAATCGACTTCGCAGCCACGTGTACTCAAAATTTAAAATTGGCGAATCAGCCATGTGCACATGTGGATATACCAGATCATGTCCTCCAAGACTGTCACAAATACAACATATCAAGGCAAAACTTTTGGCCAAGAGAAACATCGGTGCAAGTCAAACTTTACGGGTCACTGAGTGAAGTTCATACTAGAGACAACACTGAAGATATCGATAATCTATTTCAAGCAAACAAAAGAAAAAAAAGGAGTGATAAAACACATTTTAAAAAATAATAAATTAAAAAAAAAAAAAAACATTTTACTGTATTTTAATTCTTGCCAACATAACATTCAGTATCAAACAATCTACAAAATTAATCTGCAACATCTGTGTGGATAATCATTTCCAGAAATATTGACCATTAGGCTAATAATAGTGGAATAGTAGTCAGATGTTTAGTCATCAAATAGTAGTCAGATGTTTAGTCATCAAATAGTAGTCAGATGTTTAGTCATCAAATAGTAGTCAGATGTTTAGACTTGTTGCAGTGAAGGCTGTTTCTGAAATGTTCAACAACAAAGATTGTGTGTGATTCTGTTTCAAATAATGTGAAATCTCCATGAAATCTGGTGGAATGCTGCAACAGGCCCAGGAGGACAACATTTGAGCTGACATCAGTGGTACTAGTGTTTCAAATTGCCAAGGACTTGAACAATGAGAGGGCTAGGACTGAAACCAGTTACACAGTCCCCAAGTAGCTCGCAGCAGTGCTACATGTATTAAAAGTAAGTTAACTAATTTGAATGTCTAAATAGACTGTAAAGAAGCAACAACAAAAACAATATGTTTACTCAATGTGGTTTCTATGTGTACTAGCCTCATATACAAACTGCAACTACTGCCTGTATTTACCACTTCTGCAGTATAGGCATAGGGGTTTTCCAGCCTGAAGATTTAGGGCCACTTGACTAGTACTGTAAGCATGGCAGGTTAGGATTTTATTTGTGCACCCGACAGAACAAAATCCCCAGCCTCACTAAGGATTCAAATTCAGGTCCCCCGCATAAGAGTCCTTCCACTCCTAATGTTTTGGCCAGCCGCTCCTCCCTCAAACACACACAATGCAAATAATTGCAGACATTTCCCAATAACTAAAAGTGTGCTGTGCTAACGCAAAATAGAAATCACACATACAACAATATTTCCCCTGAACCTGTAGTTGTCTACAAAGACAGACACTTACTGCCTGCATCTTTCAGGTAAATGTTGACTTTTGTGAACCATAATTGTACACACATACTCAGAAGCCACTGCACACACTAGTATTACCATACTGTCTTGAGCACATAATTAAACGCAAGAAAAACAACATAACCATTTTAAACAAGACATTATTCAAGACATATTCTACTTCATTGATATTTTTGTTGGTAAGCACCTCTCTGTATTTATCCTTGCTTCTGTGGAAGACATCAATAAATCAGCAATGTATTGTCAGTTGTTGGTTGTCAGTTGTTGGTTGCAGAAAGCTGGCAATGCCTGGGGTTGAGTCAGGATCTGAATAATAAATGTTTCCGAGGTGTGCTTAGTCAAGATTATCCGATATTGTAGAGAAGCATTTTCTCCCTGATAAGTTATGATGCAGTAGGAATGACGTCGCTCAATGAATATGAATGAGATATTCGAATGTAATGAGCACGAAGCCGAGATGCACAGAGAAAATGTTGACCAAATGAAACTCGTGTGAATTGGAAAACACGAGAAAAGTTGGATGTGAGCGTGATCATGTAGGCGATAGAAGATTATGTAATGCCTAGAAAGAGCAAGTGGGCAGTCTCATTTAGGCCAAGAAACTGTATGCATGTAGAGCGGAGAAGTATTTGTATCAAGTATACGTCTGATGTGTTTGTGAAGTTTTTAACGCCTACCTGGCCATCAGCAAGAACTGACGGAAGCCGTCTGCCAGCGCTGATTGTGTGTGTTCGCCCATCATGGAGAATGGTCGTTATTGTTCTATTTCTGTTGTGTAATGGACTTCTGTATTTTCCGTCTGAAGGTAAAATTGATCCTTGTAAACTGATCTTAGATACGAGTACCTAGACTTGTTACCTCATTGTGTACTGGCTGAAAAAATGGCGAGTGGAGAATAACGAGTACAAACGCATCGTGTCGTTCAATGTCATCCATTTTCCTCCTGTTGAGTTGACTGTCAGTGCACAAGTGAGAAGTCTGCAAGCGACTGGAGCCAGAGTGAACATAAACAGAGTCACTGCAAATATCCAAGTGCAGCTCTTGGCCTTCATCTGTGGGCCACCTTTAGACCTGTAACCGCCGTTACCAGGGATACCACCCCAAAAAAAACAATATAGCAACTTTATTATTTAAAAAATACAGAGCCCTGGAAAGATCTTTAGGGTAGATTAATTAGAAATGGCAGCACTTTCCCCCAAACTAAATGTGTGAAATCAAATAAACTGTTATTAGAACACATACTATGGTGGATGCACTAGACTGACAAAATAATGGACCTCAAAGGTTAAAGGGCACATGCGTGTAAACAATTCTCTCCATATCATTCACCTGCAATTTTATTTAAAAGAAAAACTTAATAAAAGCAAAGAGTGCCCTTCAAAATAAAACATATAATCACACAGTATCTGTATGTATTACAAATGATTGCAGATAAGGGCTCATATTTTTAACAAGTGGAGTTCAATATTACAAACTGTTAATTAGAGGCCCCCACACTTTAATTAAATGAAATTAAAACAACTGTAGAAGAATGATGTCAAGAAAATGAACAAGCAACCATTAAATTGTTTGATTATTGTAGATACTCTCTTTATATACAATTAAAAGCAAAGATGACAGAACACACCTTTGTCTTACTTCTGCTTTTACTGGAAATCAATCTGAGGTTGGCTTTGTTTCTGTATTGAACTTTACTTACATTCAGTATATAAAATATGTTTTAATGGCACTGATAAGATATGAGGGCAGCGATAAGGTGACACCATATGAATATTTGTATTGCATGTAGACAACACCTGAATTTTGATGACATCCCTGCTATAGCAAGTCTGCCATTGAGTAGTTTTCTCTAGCTAATTGTTTTCTCTAGCTACTTGTTTTCTCTAGCTGGGTTTACTTGTTTTCTCTAGCTAATTGTTTTCTCTAGCTACTTGTTTTCTCTAGCTACTTGTTTTCTCTAGCTACATGTTTTCTCTAGCTACTTGTTTTCTCTAGCTACTTGTTTTCTCTAGCTACTTGTTTTCTCTAGCTACTTGTTTTCTCTAGCTACTTGTTTTCTCTAGCTACTTGTTTTCTCCTCTCTATGAACTAATGCTACTTGTGGTCAACATGTAACTGTTTTCCGCTACCCAGACATACGTCTAACACTTGTTGGGTTACTTTCAAAATGCTGGTTACCTATATACTGGTATGTAACTGCCGACCCAGACATCCGTAACACATTAAAATTATCTGGTTATTTACTTATGATTCTTTTTAATAAAAAGCCCTTTACCAAACCAACCTGGCACACTTGGTTTCCGTCTCCTCATTTGTTTACATATATTTTCTCGTCTTTCCGTATCATTTATGCCACCGTTCTGTACATGCAGCACTTCTGAAATTTGATGGCATTTGTTCATGACATTATTTGCTACTTCTTTCTTGTCTAGATTTTGCTGAGGCTTCAAATATATGTCTTCTAAATGGCATACAGAGTCCTGAGGCTTCAAATATATGTCTTCTAAATGACATACAGAGTCCTGAGGCTTCAAATATATGTCTTCTAAATGACATACAGAGTCCTGAGGCTTCAAATATATGTCTTCTAAATGGCATAAAGAGTCCTGAGGCTTCAAATATATGTCTTCTAAAAGGCATACAGAGTCTAAGTCGTACTGTAGATTAGCCTCAGAACATTTTCCTGTCACTGGTACTTCTGGGTGTTTAGTGAGATCATCTGAAGTGAAACAATTCACATGACCTTGACTGCAACAAAATGTGCTATTTTCTGTGACTATAAAACATGAATCAGACAATAATTTGTGTGCACCTCATTGTTTTGACACTCGTCAAATTGTTCATGTTCGCTTGGCAAAACTAAAATATCACAATTCCAAGGAAAAGTGACACCCGCTGGTCCTGTAGGAAGTGTGCACCCGCTGACACTGTCATCGCTGAAGTAAAGTGATAATTCTGGTTGATGACCAGCATCAGTGTAGACAATGTTCATGTCATCCATGTTGAGAATACAAGTAGGCACATCACTGATGCTACA
Source organism: Candidula unifasciata (assembly GCA_905116865.2). Classification (NCBI taxonomy): domain Eukaryota; kingdom Metazoa; phylum Mollusca; class Gastropoda; order Stylommatophora; family Geomitridae; genus Candidula; species Candidula unifasciata. The sequence continues at coordinate 333,907 of CAJHNH020002643.1, read as the reverse complement.
TAGACCACTCTGTTGGCCTTGCTCAACAAACACCCAATTAGGACTTGATGACCTCTCTTCTGTTTGAATACACCCATGACATTCCAGTGCAGAGCTGCCAATACTCCTGCAGCTTGTACAGACAGACATATGTAATGACTTGATTTGTACAGAGTTTGTATTCAACTGCAACTGGGCTTCTGTGAATGGTTGACTGAAACTGTGGTGCGCCTGTTTGTAAGTGTTGAGGTTGCCAACAGAATGTGGATTTTTATTGGCAAATGGAGATATTTTTGAGTGAGCTTTTGATGCTCATGTCAAGTACATTACTCTGCCCACATGTCCCATGAAGTTCACTTGTACATTCTGTAGTCTGTAGCCATGGAAGTTTTGTTTGTAGTTGGTGGGTAACTGTCGTTTCAGCCTGTGTATAGCAGTGATCATGACAGATGTTGTTTATTGTTTCCTTTACTGGTTGAAATGTTTGCAGTGTCTTATTTAACTGTCCCTTTGTGTTATTTGACTCATTATGTTCCATTATTAGAATGCTACTGCCTAAACAGTTCTGGTTACTGAACAGTGCATCAGTACACTGGTCCCACTCTGCATCTTCTCTAGCTGGCAATAATATCATGTCAGAGCCAGATGTCACCTCCAGACATGGTCCCACAAAGTGTGGAGATTTCACATGATCACTTGTCACCTCCAGACATGGTCCCACAAAGTGTGGAGATTTCACATGATCACTTGTCACCTCCAGACATGGTCCCACAAAGTGTGGAGATTTCACATGATCACTTGTCACCTGCAGACATGGTCCCACAAAGTGTGGAGATTTCACATGATCACTTGTCACCTCCAGGCATGGTCCCACAAAGTGTGGAGATTTCACATGATCACTTGTCACCTCCAGGCATGGTCCCACAAAGTGTGGAGATTTCAAATAATCACTTGTCACCTGCAGACATGGTCCCACAAAGTGTGGAGATTTCACATGAACAGGTGAATTGTTCAGTTCTGTGCTAGAATGTATGCAATCATTTGAAGCAGCATGGTGACGGAAGAGACTGTCCAATGTATGTGCGGAACTGTGAGCAGCTACCAATGAAGATGAGTTCTCACAGACATCAGAAACAAGATGAGATAATGTGTTGTCTGTTGCCAGGTCAGTTACAAGTAATATAGTATCAGCAGTGTGGAAAAGTTGATTCTCAAATATGTTCTGATCTCTACATTTCTGTGATTGATGTTTGCCTAAATTAACAACTACTAGCTCAGGAATGCTTGTGTTCTGGAAGCTGATATTGTCTTCATGCTTGTAGATGTCACAGTTGTCTAGAGTTGAGCTCTGTCTTTCATGCAGTACACAGCAGCAATGGAAGCTTCTGCATTTCTCATACTGATCCTTCTCTAATGTTGAACATGTCATTTTCAGTCCATCCTTGTCTATTTTGCAGTCACACAAATAGTGATCAGACATCGTCTTAAGTTTCTGAGGCAAACAACATGTTATACATGCTGGCTGTTGAATCGATTTTTCGCATAATTTGTCTGACAAGTCCCAAAACGTGGCAGAAGTATGACACAATTGTAAATTAGTCACATCCTGTGATCGATCAGGGTTCAAGTTATGGAGTTGACAAGTTCTGTATTCTGCAGACTTATGCTGATCAAACCTGATTCTTGCTGAAGGCACAGTGACATCTTTATTGAGCAGATTTTCTTTATTAGAATTTATCTGATCTTTCTCCATCCTCTTTGCATCATTCAGACTAAAGTGATCTGACTCAACTGATTCTATAGATGGTTTAGAATATTTCTTATCAAACCAGGACGCACGTTTCTCAGCTGAGTTTGTGATTCTACATGATTTCCTTCTTGCAGCAGAATCTGAGATATAAGTTGTGGATTTTCTGGACTTCTTGCCTTGTTGAGCTGGTGGGATCAGAATTTTTTTAGTTGTTGTTTTCATTTCAGACAATCGAAGTGGTGTGTACAATTTGAAGATAGGGTCTTGCTCTCTGTAACAAATACCATAAAATGATGCACATGATTAAAACACAATGAAACACTAACCCTGTCGCAATAAGAAGGCACACATCTAGCCACTTCTGGTTGTGACACAACCCTTGTAAATACTGACACATGTCATTGCTGTGATACTATTATTAACCCTAGAGCATTTCACGATCAGGTTCCAGCAGTTCCCCATTGTTAACATTGAAGCATTACAAGACCAGGTTCCAACAATTCCCCATTGTTAACACTGGAACATTTCACGACCAGGTTCCAACAGTTAACCATTGTTAACACTGGAGCATTTCACGATCAGGTTCCAGCAGTTCCCATTTTTAACACTGGAGCATTACACGATCAGGTTCCAGCAGTTCCCCATTGTTAACACTGGAGCATTTCACGACCAGGTTCCAACAGTTCCCCATTGTTAACACTAGAGCATTTCACGATCAGGTTCCAACAGTTCCCCATTGTTAACACTGGAGCATTACATGATCAGATACCAACAGTTTCCCATTGTTAACACTGGAGCATTACACGTTCAGGTTCCAGCAGTTCCCCATTTTTAACACTGGAGCATTTCCCGATCAGGTTCCAACAGTTCCCCATTGTTAACACTAGAGCATTTCATGATCAGGTTCCAACAGTTCCCCATTTTAAACACTGGAGCACTTCACGATCAGGTTCCAGCAGTTCCCCATTAACACTGGAGCATTACATGACCAGGTTCCAACAGTTCCCCATTGTTAACACTGGAGCAATACATGACCAGGTTCCAACAGTTTCCCATTGTTAACACTGGAGCATTACATGACCAGGTTCCAACAGTTTCCCATTGTTAACACTGGAGCATTACATGACCAGGTTCCAATAGTTTCCCATCGTTAACACTGGAGCATTACATGACCAGGTTCCAACAGTTCCCCATTGTTAACACTGGAGCATTACATGATCAGGTTCCAACAGTTCCCCATTGTTAACACTGGAGCATTACATGATCAGGTTCCAACAGTTCCCCATCGTTAACACTGGAGCATTTCCCGACCAGGTTCCAACAGTTCCCCATCGTTAACACTGGAGCATTACATGACCAGGTTCCAACAGTTCCCCATCGTTAACACTGGAGCATTACATGACCAGGTTCCAGCAGTTCCTTATTGTTAACACTGGAGCATTACACGATCAGGTTCCAACAGTTCCGTGATGGCCAACTGTGTTCTCTATTAATGGTGATACTATGGGGGTGACTGCAGTCAAGCTAATACAATGAATTCCAGAGAAATTTGACTAAAAAGCTCAACAAAGTGGGAAAGAGGAAAACGTGCACAAAACAACACAACGTAACGTTTCGGCCGGGCAGCCTTTTTTTTAAACACAAGTGAAAGACACAAACGAGGAATGGAGAGTATGTAGATCTCTAAGGGGTGACGTGAGCGACGTTTAAAAAAATGTGATGCGGAATAAATGAAATATAAAATAAACGATGGCTAAAACATATAGTCACAATACTGGGAATAAAAGAAATGCAAGTATAAATGCAAGCATAAATGATACTGATAAGAAATAGAATAAGGTAATAATATGAAATAAAATAAAATAATTAACATTTAAAATGTGATAAGATTAGAACTATTTAGATGAAGGTATGTTGGATATTGATACCTCTTGGACTAAGAACGCCAAGGCTGTGGATAAGGCGATTTTCCAAAGCGAGGCGGGTAGTATGATCGCCAGAGCAAGATTTTAATGCTGTGACAGATATGTCATCTTTACCGTTGTCCAGACTTCTTCGGTCAGTTTCCCTAATGGTTCTTTTCAAATCAGGGAACCTTTTACTTGCGAATCCCGCAACGTAATTTATGCAATTATCTGCAAACGATGCAGCAAGGCATACATTGGGGAGACTGGCAGGAAGCTAGCTGATCGTTTCCAGGAACACCTCTCCGATATCGACAAGAAGACACTCAAACCAATCCCTCTTCATTTTAATAGCCCTGACCACAGCGGTAAAGATGACATATCTGTCACAGCATTAAAATCTTGCTCTGGCGATCATACTACCCGCCGTAGAATGAAGAGAGGGACAGAAGAGGAAGATCATAGAGGAGAGAAAAAGGACTTGGTAAGGGAAAGGAAGAAGAGCTGGGAGATAAAGGTAGGGCAGAAAGGAGAGGGAAAGAGAATATAGTGAGATAAAAGATGAGAGAATATGGAAGACAGAGGGGGACTAAGGTAGAGAGAGTCAGAGCAAGGCAATCTCCATCCTATGGGCAACGCGGGCAAACGATACTTTAAGGACAGGTTAAACCCCCAAACTGAATTTGATTGTATCTGCTGGAAACAATAGGTACATACTAGTTAAAGATTGTATCTGCTGGAAACAATAGGTACATACTAGTTAAAGATTGTATCTGCTGGAAACAATAGGTACATACTAGTTAAAGATTAAAGGAATATTAATTTTAGTGGCTAAACTCATCATATGTTCATGGAAATATTTTATGCAGAAAATAGCGAAATCTGTACTCAACATTTAAAAAAATATATTTAAAAAACTAATAAAGATGGTCTTGAAAATGTGCACATAAATTTAACGTTACATGTCAAACTCTAAGAACAAAAGACTATTCACTTAACACTATGGTTTAAAAGTTATGCTTATTTATGTGGTACACAATTTTTTTCTCAAAAAAAATACGGGTAAGGGTTATCATAGATGACAAAAACTCATACAGTATTAAAGCTGCTTTATTTATTCTAGTTCAGTCTGTTGCGATGTCATTTTCCTGTGTGTGTGCCAAGTTTAGATACAATACATTATTAACTTTTTGAGATGTGTCACAACGCAGTAAAAATATATTAAAAAAGTGATCTATTTATTAACTTAATTATATAGGTAAAATATTCAAACTGTCATAACTCAGTTATTTATCAGCCTAGTTTAATAATTATTTTCCCCATTTTTTAAAAGAAATTCTATAACTGGAATAGCCTAATCCCTGTAATCCATGTTGGAAGATACAGGCTAGAAACGGCTGTGAGTGGTGCTGTGACTATATGACATGAAGGAGCACTAGGCCAGGCTAAGCTGTGGCAGTGCTTCCACATTTCAAAGATCTGATTAAGCCTGTGATAGAGCAGCTGAAGAAGGCAATAACATGAACAAGAAGATAACAAGAGTCAGCTTGGTCAGTTACATTCTGGCGATTTGGCAGGAGAGAGAGCAAGAGAAAACAGAGTAAGGAAAGGAAGAGAGGAAGGATGGAGAATAAAGGAGAGGAGAGGTGTAGAAGAGTGGAAGATGAAAGGAAAGAGAAGGGGTGAGAAAAGGACAGGAAGACATGATTGGGAGGGGGGTGGCAGTAAGAACACTGAGGGCCACAACAGAACTGAGAAATTTAAGTGAGTCACTTTTCCGGTTGCCACCCTCTCCCAATGTGAATGTGGCCCATAAACAACGGTGTAGACTCCTCCCGCCCCCATGCTTGTCTGTCTGGCTGTCTATTCCATGTGTGACTGCAACAGTTTCATTTCTTACACTCAAGGTTGGTAGATCTGGGAGCCAAGGTCAATGGGCCGCATTAACGCAGTCAATAGGAGACCCACTTTCAAACCCAGCTGCGATTCGCTGCAGCCCACGGCCAGTGTTTGGAAGTGGACGGTTCCCGGGGTTACCAAGCCTCCAGGTAATGGGTACCAGAGTTAACACTCTGGGGTAAATGGAGGAATGTCGCTGTAGCTAAGAAGCTTCATGCGGACGGTGACACAGGCAGACAGTTTCTTATCAGATGTCCGTACTGGTGGCAGATCACTTATGGTTTACAACGGTGTGCAATAACACTGGTTCACATCTCCTGACTTTTTTTTATCCATGGGCTGCAACACAGCCCGCCTATCCTTAGCCCTTAACAAGCCATTTTAGCTGAAAATGGCTGATAATTAACTGCCCTCATACCGGAAACGACTATAAACATTTAAAACACAGGTAGCCAAAAATAGCCTAACTGCCAAAAATCGCAGGTTTTTATAAATGATCCTATTGATGCAGTCAAAATTCCAGGCTGATTTGTCTTTTTCAAGATCAGTATGTCTTTTCCCAGGTGAAAAGCAAGGTTCAAAGTCAGGTCAGCCCAAGTGATGTGATTATCTATTCAGATGGCTCTGTGTTGAGGGGCAGACAGTGCATGGGTGTTCATAGCAAAAGGGAATGGGTGTCGCTTAGTGCAACACAACCTTGTGTATGATATCACAACATCCAGTTTGAAAATAGAGGTGGAGGCAGTCACTGCAGCCTTCAGCTGGCTTGCGAATCAGCTGTACACACATGCGTGATTTTATAACTGACTCATAGACCATATTGAGAAGGGTGGAGACAGGCATGCTCCGTGCAGAGTGGCAAGCATCACTTCAGAGATTTCGTCAGTTAGCATTCTGTGGATATTTTCTCCAGGTAACACTGCTGTGTTGGGAAATGAGCAGGCAGATAGATTGGCTAGCTCTGCACCACTTAGTGGTGAATTGATGTATGACAAGCTAGATATTGTGAAGGCCCTTTGGAAGCTAGTGAACAGTACAGAGGCACAGATAGATCATTAGTCTGAGGAGAATGGCACCACAAGGAGTTACCAGGCCATCTGGCACACGTTCAACACTCAGGGAAAGGGCGAGACGGATATTCAATCAGACGGTTACTGGGGCCACTGGAATTGGAGCTCCAACGAAGGCTGTTTATGTTATGACCTCCAACCACAATTCCTGGTATATCCATCATAGATCTCATTATATATACACTGTATAATGAAAACAAAACTATGGAAAATTCCAGAAGATTACGATATTCAAGACCAACTGTTAGGTAACATCATTGCTCTTTATCAAGACTGTCAGTGCACAGCAAGAACAACAGATAGAATGACAGACTGGTTTCCCATCTCATCAGGTGTCAGACAAGGATGTGTCCTCTCACCCTTGCTATTCATTACTTACATGGATAGAATAACACAAGAGGCAAATACAGACACTGAAGAAATCAACGAACTTCTTTTTGCAGACGATCAATGTCTAACACACCACCAAGAACAGAATTTACAACACCATACTGACTCCTGACATCAAACCTGCACAAAGTATGACATGAGAATAAACACGGCCAAAAATGAAGTAATGAGGATAGGCAGGAAACATTATCATGAACGCTGATGTTAACGGTGCTATAATCAAACAAGTTGGAGAATTCAAATACCTAGGAAGTAAATTTATGAAATTTACGGATGGCAGACTCGATAAAGAGATCGAAACCAGAGTACAGAAGGAAAATGCTGTCACCTACCAGCTAGCCCCACTGCTTAGACACCCAAATGTCTCTCTTCCAGCAAAACAGCAAATTATTAACAGCATCTGTATCCCTATTTCAGCGGCTCCCGTGGCTTAGTCGCTGCAAGTCCGACTTGTAATTCCACCGTACTGCGATCGAAACCCACTGCTGGCTGCAAGGATTTTTATCCTGGTATGAGGCGTCGCAGGTCGACCAAGCCTAAAATTAGTACCAGGATGGCTGACCTGGGAAAGTAAAGAGGGCCGGCGTAATGCTGACCACATTACCCACCTAGTGCCAATTGTTCTCTTGAAATATGGGTGCTCTTCCCATATGCCCGATGCACTTAAGGCGTGAAAAGGGATCTTTACTTTACTCACCTTACAGTCCCTATTTTATGTTATCAGTGCTAAACATGGACCATGAATAGGTCAACAGAACAGAAAATAACTACATGTGAAATATGCCGTCTCCACAAGGTCACTAACAACACTAGACAAGACAGGGTTACCAATACCAGCATTAGAGAGCAAGTGGGAATAAGACCATGTCTGGATTATGTTAACAGACAACAAATGAAATGGTTCGGCCATCTAGTGAGAATGCAGCCAGACCAGACTGCATGTGAGACTGTTTACAGTAGACTACCTGGGGAAAAAGGCGAGAGAAAAGAGATGAAAGAAAGAGACAGATAAATGGTGTAGCTGAAACAAATCACTCAAGCCACCCAAGAAGTGCAAGACAAATACAGAAAACCAGGACGCTGGGCTACAACCTGGTATCAGTGAGATGACAAATGAAAAAGAAGAAGAAGAAGAATAAAAACAAATCAGCTGACAGTATACATCCTTGTCATAATCCCCTCTTTATGCTCTGAAAACATATTACGAACACTGATAGAAAGATCAATGGACATACAAAAAGACTTATATTTCTGCTTTATAGTTGTGTCATCCATAAATGCGCATAGTGGCGGCATCCAGTGGTCCCCAATTTGAAGGCCCTGTCCGTAGCCGGCCGCCCCGTCTAACATAATCTGCATACCAAAGCATTTGACAAAGTTTAGCATGAAGAGATGATAAAAATGTTGGAAGACGTCAGTGTAGGCGGGAAAGAGAATATTTAAAAACATTTACTGGAACCAAGTAGCAGCAATTAAAGTGGGAAACAGATTGGGTACTTTTGAACAGATACAACAAGGAGTAAAGACAGGAATGTGTCTTATCCCCAGACCTTTTCTCTCTATATAGTGAAATCATTCTGAGGGAAATTAAAGAAAATGCAGGAGTAAAAGTAAGCTGTATTTCAGAAAATGAAAAATATCTTATGCAATAAATCGCTCTCATTTAATGTCAGAAAGAAAGTGCTAAAATGTTACATAGAACCTGCTCTGCTGTATGGCAGCGAATCTTGGAATGTCACTGAACAAATTAGGAAGAATTTGGAAGCAACAGAGATGTGGTTTCTGAGACAAATGTTACGAACACCTTGGATTGCCAGATCAACTAACAACGATTGCTTGAAAGAGGCTAATGAAAGTAGATCTGTATATACAACAACAATAAGAGACACTGTTCTTTGGCCACATAATGAAAAGAGAGACATTGGAGAACATTGTGACAACTGGGAAGGTCAGGGGGAAAAAGGGTAGAGGCAGACCAAAAGAGACGATGCTGGATGGGCTGAAACGATGGCATGGGGGGATATCATCAAGAGAGCTGTTCCAGGCAACAAGGGATCGTGATCTGTGGAGACGCTTGAACGCCTATGCCAGCTGGCAGGGCACATGATGATGATGATGTTCTAAAATGTTCCCAAATAGTCATTAATTTTTACAGCTGCTGTCAGCTGCCAATACATATTCTTAACAATTCATAAATCGTTTCCATCAATGTTTAACTTTTCTAGTAGTTTGATTATTCCTTCATGTTTCACTCAATCAAATACTTTCATACAGTCAATAAAGCAAAAGTCTGAATATCATTGCTTTAAAGGCATGATTTATTAGGGACAAATATAGCAGTAGTTTTCCCTGTCCTTCACTGGTTTATTTATTGGTTTAACTCCAATAGCCTTTGTTTAAAGAGACATACCCTGCAGGCAGCAGACCGGAGAGGTTATAACTGTGCCTCTTACCCGGCGACAGCTGTCACTTTTGGCACTTTGCTGGAGGGGGAAAAATCGTCACGTTCAACGAGCAGCCCCAAAGGAAGATTATACCTGTGACTAAGTTAGGTGCACCAAATAAAATGGCTAAGAACTGCACGCTACCAAGAGGCCTAAAAGGACTTCTGCAGTGTTCATGCGAGCAAAGGAGACGGACCCAAATACTGTCCTGACTGGACACCAACTCATCTACCAGGGAGTGAATGGGCGACCTAGTCACTGATGAGCCATGTTACAGAGATTTGAGGTATTTGATAGATTTAGCTGTCCAACCAGCAAGGAGATCAAATAATTCTGAGAGCATGCATCTTCCCTGTGGCAACATACGGATTTGAGTCGTGAATTATCTCAGTTCTTGAGAAAGAGAATAGGGGCTTTTGAGCTGAAATGCTATAAAAAGATTCTCAGAATATCTTGGACAAAGAAGAGGAGAAATACTGACATCTTGAAAGTTCTGAACATCCAGGAAGATTGGCTAATAAAATGTCTCAGAAGCTGAAATATTGTGGTCACATCAAGCGCCACGACGGATTAGAAACAATTATTACAGAAGGCATGGTTCCAGGACAGGGGCTGACCGACACGAAGATGGGCAAAGGATTTAAGTGACTACTTGAGTATGAAAGTACGTGAGGCGGGAGAACTGGCGAGAGACTGTCATAAGAGCGCCGTTCTGCAAAGGACCTGCTACATGATGATGATGATGATCAGCTAGCTTGCCTCCTCTCAAATACCATTCCATGGTTTGGTCCATGGCTACTTATTTAATATATTCGTGGCTAACTTCTATATCTAGTGGCCGCTCCACTATTTGCCACCAGGTGGATGTGTTGCAAATAGCAGGACAGGCTCCTACCCTAGGAGTGAGGATTGCAAAGAAAAGGTAAATCATCAAGTGAACTTTAATTTCTAATTTACCTTTTATATTCTGGAACTTTATAATTCAACAGTGCCATCACATTCATCATAACAGTGTCACATTTCCCTGTAGGAATACATTGAAATAGGACAATTTATTGTTAAATATATGGAGTTTAATGTATACAGAATCAAAATCACAGTGCTTAGGCAAACTGAAATATTTAGGTTTTAAAGAAAGATTTCAGATTGAAACCATTATATTCTCCTCTCTACCATAGAGTTTAAAGGGACCTGTTTACTATCACATCTGTTTGGCTAGTTGTATACAATTTCATGCAAGACATCTGCCATTATTCATAGCAATATATTAAGAACAGATGTTCCCGTGTGGGAATGGAACTATACATGTAAATATGCACTCCGACAATTACAAAATGACTGATTTTATAATGGCCAAGACAAAAATGCCATCCATAATGCTAAGGATGCCATCTAAACAAGCAACACTCATCTAAGGGCAAAGGATGCCATCTAAACAAGCAATACTCATCTAAGGGCAAAGGATGCCATCTAAACAAGCAACACTCATCTAAGGGCAAAGGATGTCATCTAAACAAGCAACACTCATCTAAGGGCAAAGGATGCCATCTAAACAAGCAACACTCATCTAAGGGCAAAGGATGTCATCTAAACAAGCAACACTCATCTAAGGGCAAAGTATGTCATCTAAACAAGCAACACTCATCTAAGGGCAAAGTATGTCATCTAAACAAGCAACATTCATCTAAGAGCAAAGGATGTCATCTAAACAAGCAACACTCATCTTAGGGCAAAGGATGTCATCTAAACAAGCAACACTCATCTAAGGGCAAAGGATGCCATCTAAACAAGCAACACTCATCTAAGGGCAAAGGATGTCATCTAAACAAGCAACACTCATCTAAGGGAAAAATATGTCATCTAAACAAGGAGCACTCATCTATGGGCAAAGTATGTCATCTAAACAAGCAACACTCATCTATGGGCAAAGGATGTCATCTAAACAAGCAAAACTCATCTATGGGCAAAGGATGTCATCTAAACAAGCAACACTCATCTAAGGGCAAAGGATGTCATCTAAACAAGCAACACTCATCTAAGGGCAAAATATGTCATCTAAACAAGGAGCACTCATCTATGGCAAAGGATGTCATCTAAACAAGCAACACTCATCTATGGGCAAAGGATGTCATCTAAACAAGCAAAACTCATCTATGGGCAAAGGATGTCATCTAAACAAGCAACACTCATCTAAGGGCAAAGGATGCCATCTAAACAAGCAACACTCATCTAAGGGCAAAGGATGTCATCTAAACAAGGAGCACTCATCTATGGGCAAAGGATGTCATCAAAACAATGAACACTCATCTATGGGCAAAGGATGTCATCTAAACAAGCAAAACTCATCTAAGGGCAAAGGATGTCATCTAAACAAGCAACACTCATCTATGGGCAGTATGTCATCTAAACAAGCAACACTCATCTATGGGCAGTATGTCATCTACCAAGCAACACTCATCTATGGGCAAAGGATGTCATCTAAACAAGCAACACTCATCTATGGGCAAAGGATGTCATCTAAACAAGCAACACTCATCTATGGGCAGTATGTCATCTAAACAAGCAACACCCATCTATGGGCAAAGGATGTTATCTAAACAAGCAACACCCATCTATGGGCAAAGGTTGTTATCTAAACAAGCAACACTCATCTATGGGCAAAGGATGTTATCTAAACAAGCAACACTCATCTATGGGCAAAGGAAGTCATCTAAATAAGCAACATTCATCTATGGTATGAACAAATGCAATGCCACCTGACCAGCAGACGAACAAGTAACTCAGATAACAAAGAAAAAACATTAGATTATGTTTCTAAAATATAAAAAATGTGAATTAATAAGACAAGTTTATGAGGGCCAATATTTGCTTTTGCACAGAAATTTGGATGAAATACTTAATTTAAAAAGGGTGTAGAACAAGTTGGACAAGCAGTATTATTAGCAAAATTGAATGCACCATTATTTAAAAAAAAAAAAAAACTTTAATTCTAATTTGCTTCAAATGAACGATAACAGTAAAAGAATCACAGGTCAATAATGTTCTATAAGCAAGCACATCTGAATCTAACTAAAAATGTCCTACAGACATAAACAAAAGAACTCACATATGTGAAGATTCTTTAAAAAGACAAGCAATGAAAAGTTGCTTTCTGGAAATATGTGTGACCTATTCTTTTGTCACAAATATCATTGGGAAAGTTAGAGGAGGGTGGGGGGGATAAAAGACAGAGAAAGTATGGCAACCAATTCATCAAACACAACTGTAAATATAAGAGATACCAAGAAATTATTAGGGAAACAAACCAAGGTTTTAAAAAGAATAAAGCTATGAACCTGGCTGTCCTGAAAACAGATCCCTCTTTTTTTTTCTCTCTCCACTGAATACATCCCTGTTCATGTGTCACTTACAGCAAATCCACTGAACACATCCCTGTTCATGTGTGTCAGGTATAGCACATCCACTAAACACATCCTTGTTCATGTGTGTCACATACAGCACATCCACTGAACACATCCCTGTTCATGTGTGTCACATATAGCACATCCACTGAACACATCCCTGTTCATGTGTGTCATGTATAGCACATCCACTGAACACATCCCTGTTCATGTGTGTCACATATAGCACATCCACTGAACACATCCCTGTTCATGTGTGTCACATATAGCACATCCACTGAACACATCCCTGTTCATGTCAGGTATAGCACATCCACTAAACACATGTCACGTATAGCACATCCACTAAACACATCCCTGTTCATGTGTGTCACATATAGCACATCCACTGAACACATCCCTGTTCATGAGTGTCAAGTACAGCACATCCACTGAACACATCCCTGTTCATGTGTGTCAGGTATAGCACATCCACTAAACACATCCCTGTTCATGTGTGTCAGGTATAGCACATCCACTAAACACATCCCTGTTCATGTGTGTCAGGTATAGCACATCCACTAAACACATTCCTGTTCATGTGTGTCAGGTACAGCAAATTCCAAGTGCTTGTTTCAATTTGCATGTGACTGTAAAGAATTATCTCCCATGCTCTCCTGGTTCTGTCCTCTCATCTCTCCTCCTACCATTTTGTTCAATGTGAACAATGGGTATACATTTTGTGTAAATAGTCGACTGGAACTGATCGGACGTGGTATGACAGTACCTGTTGGTGGTTATGACTGTGTGATGCTGCACAAACACATAAACAAAAGTTTAGTTCAAATGATGCTGCACAAACACATAAACAAAAGTTTAGTTCAATCTGCATGACATAATTTTGAATTATATTATAAAGATAGAAAGGAAGTGGGTAAGAGAGGTAGGGGAGGGAAGAGAAGGAGACTTTATGGAGATGAGATGTAAGACTGCCTTTACTTTCTGTAAGGGTCCCCTGAGGTTAAGTAACAAGGGCCACTTAGCAAGTACAGCTGCCATGAAATGCACAAGGTAAGGATTTGTTCTCCCCAGATTAACAACAAATGTCCATCACCTCACAAAGGATTTGAACCCTGGTCTTCTCAATGAGAGCCCACCATTCTAAGCCTCAGCCATTCATGCCTCGAGGTTGTTAGATCTTTATAAAATACTTGGGAGTGAAACGTTACTGCAGCCATTCTAAAGAAATTATTGATAATGGTATATACTGATAACTTACATCCAGAGAATGTCCAGCTAATATTGCCTCTAAATAATTGAAGACCCAAGTTAAAGTATAACTAGAAAGCTCAATAAATTGATAGGAGAAGCGCAAAAAATGCAACCAAAAACTTTGACTGGAAGCTCTGCCAATGAACAAAACAAGAGTCTAATTATGCAACCAACTAAACTGTCATCAAATCAGAGTAGCTAAAAACAAAATTGGACTTGTGTCACCAAAACTAGCTCTACTTTAGTTCTTGCGTCATCAACACTGGCTCTACTTTTGCTCTTGCGTCATCAACACTGGCTCCACTTTAGTTCTTGCGTCATCAACACTGGCTCTACTTTAGTTCTTGCGTCACCAAAACTGGTTTTACTTTAGTTCTTGCGTCGTCAACACTGGCTCTACTTTCGTTCTTGCGTCATCAACACCGGCTCTACTTTAGTTCTTGCGTCATCAACACCGGCTCTACTTTAGTTCTTGCCTCATCAACACCGGCTCTACTTTAGTTCTTGCCTCATCAACACCGGCTCTACTTTAGTTCTTGCCTCATCAACAACGGCTCTACTTTAGTTCTTGCCTCATCAACACCGGCTCTACTTTAGTTCTTGCCTCATCAACACTGGCTCTACTTTAGTTCTTGCCTCATCAACACCGGCTCTACTTTAGTTCTTGCCTCATCAACACCGGCTGTACTTTAGTTCTTGCCTCATCAACACCGGCTCTACTTTAGTTCTTGCCTCATCAACACCGGCTCTACTTTAGTTCTTGCCTCATCAACACCGGCTCTACTTTAGTTCTTGCCTCATCAACACCGGCTCTACTTTAGTTCTTGCCTCATCAACACCGGCTCTACTTTAGTTCTTGCCTCATCAACACTGGCTCTACTTTAGTTCTTGCCTCATCAAACTGGCTCTACTTTAGTTCTGGCTCTACTTTAGTTCTTGCCTCATCAACACCGGCTCTACTTTAGTTCTTGCCTCATCAACACCGGCTCTACTTTAGTTCTTGCCTCATCAACACCGGCTCTACTTTAGTTCTTGCCTCCTCTTGCCTCATCAACACCGGCTCTACTTTAGTTCTTGCCTCATCAACACTGGCTCTACTTTAGTTCTTGCCTCATCAACACCGGCTCTACTTTAGTTCTTGCCTCATCAACACTGGCTCTACTTTAGTTCTTGCCTCATCAACACCGGCTCTACTTTAGTTCTTGCCTCATCAACACCGGCTGTACTTTAGTTCTTGCCTCATCAACACTGGCTGTACTTTAGTTCTTGCCTCATCAACACTTGGCTCTACTTTAGTTCTTGCCTCATCAACACCGGCTCTACTTTAGTTCTTGCCTCATCAACACTTTGGCTCTACTTTAGTTCTTGCCTCATCAACACCGGCTCTACTTTAGTTCTTGCCTCATCAACACTGGCTCTACTTTAGTTCTTGCCTCATCAACACCGGCTCTACTTTAGTTCTTGCCTCATCAACACACCGGCTCTACTTTAGTTCTTGCGTCATCAACACCGGCTCTACTTTAGTTCTTGCCTCATCAACACACGGCTCTACTTTAGTTCTTGCCTCATCAACACCGGCTCTACTTTAGTTCTTGCCTCATCAACACTGGCTCTACTTTAGTTCTTGCCTCATCAACACCGGCTCTACTTTAGTTCTTGCCTCATCAACACCGGCTCTACTTTAGTTCTTGCCTCATCAACACCGGCTCTACTTTAGTTCTTGCCTCATCAACACCGGCTGTACTTTAGTTCTTGCCTCATCAACACTGGCTCTACTTTAGTTCTTGCCTCATCAACACCGGCTCTACTTTAGTTCTTGCCTCATCAACACTGGCTCTACTTTAGTTCTTGCCTCATCAACACCGGCTCTACTTTAGTTCTTGCCTCATCAACACTGGCTCTACTTTAGTTCTTGCCTCATCAACACTGGCTCTACTTTAGTTCTTGCCTCATCAACACTGGCTCTACTTTAGTTCTTGCCTCATCAACACCGGCTCTACTTTAGTTCTTGCCTCATCAACATCGGCTCTACTTTAGTTCTTGCCTCATCAACACCGGCTCTACTTTAGTTCTTGCCTCATCAACACCGGCTCTACTTTAGTTCTTGCCTCATCAACACTGGCTCTACTTTAGTTCTTGCCTCATCAACACCGGCTCTACTTTAGTTCTTGCCTCATCAACACCGGCTCTACTTTAGTTCTTGGCTTATCAACACTGGCTCTACTTTAGTTCTTGCCTCATCAACACCGGCTCTACTTTAGTTCTTGCCTCATCAACACCGGCTCTACTTTAGTTCTTGCCTCATCAACACTGGCTCTACTTTAGTTCTTGCCTCATCAACACTGGCTCTACTTTAGTTCTTGCCTCATCAACACCGGCTCTACTTTAGTTCTTGCCTCATCAACACCGGCTGTACTTTAGTTCTTGCCTCATCAACACTGGCTGTACTTTAGTTCTTGCCTCATCAACACTGGCTCTACTTTAGTTCTTGCCTCATCAACACCGGCTCTACTTTAGTTCTTGCCTCATCAACACTGGCTCTACTTTAGTTCTTGCCTCATCAACACCGGCTCTACTTTAGTTCTTGCCTCATCAACACTGGCTCTACTTTAGTTCTTGCCTCATCAACACTGGCTGTACTTTAGTTCTTGCCTCATCAACACCGGCTCTACTTTAGTTCTTGCCTCATCAACACCGGCTCTACTTTAGTTCTTGCCTCATCAACACCGGCTCTACTTTAGTTCTTGCCTCATCAACACCGGCTCTACTTTAGTTCTTGCCTCATCAACACTGGCTCTACTTTAGTTCTTGCCTCATCAACACCGGCTCTACTTTAGTTCTTGCCTTATCAACACCGGCTCTACTTTAGTTCTTGCCCCATCAACACCGGCTCTACTTTAGTTCTTGCCTCATCAACACCGGCTCTACTTTAGTTCTTGCCTCATCAACACCGGCTGTACTGTGGTTTGAGCTGAACATCTACACCTATGCCATAGATATTGCTGTTGGCATGTGAAATGTGAGGCTTTCACATTTATTCTAGAAAAAATAAACTACAATTCGTAAGCTTGTGTCAAATATGGCATGTCTCTGAGAATGGAATGAGAATGCATGGAACTAACTAATGTTCAGACACATTTGCAAGAGTATACTTTATCAAACTAATATACAAACCATTTATTTTGAGAGCTGCACCATCATCTTTTGGAGTCCACTGCAGATTGACAATAACTAGTTTTGGTCGTTGCTGTCGTTTTCTGTCCATGCACCATAGACAAGAATATTTGCGAAGCACCTGAAAACAGAAGTTTGACAATTTAGAAAGTAATGTCCCTGCACTGTGTGGTGTCTGCTAATGTCCCTGCACTGTGTGGTGTCTGCTAATGTCCCTGCACTGTGTGGTGTCTGCTAATGTCCCTGCACTGTGTTGTGTCTGCTAATGTCCCTGCACTGTGTGGTGTTTGCTAATGTCCCTGCACTGTGTGGTGTCTGCTAATGTCCCTGCACTGTGTTGTGTCTGCTAATGTCCCTGCACTGTGTGATGTCTGCTAATGTACCTGCACTGTGTGGTGTCTGCTAATGTCCCTGCACTGTGTGATGTCTGCTAATGTCCCTGCACTGTGTGGTGTCTGCTAATGTCTCTGCACTGTGTGGTGTCTGCTAATGTCCCTGCACTGTGTGATGTCTGCTAATGTCCCTGCACTGTGTGGTGTCTGCTAAGTATATACAAATTAAGTGTAAATACAGGTTTTAACTGGAAGAAATAGATAAACATTAAAATTGCAATATGTCTGTAATAGGGCAAACACTGTCATTACAGATTTTGTTATGATACCTACAACCAACCCAGGGCTATACTAACTGATACAGTTTTTTCCCATTTAAATTCACAACTGTTTGACATCACTATTTCCATTCTTTGCAAGCCAAGCTCATGTGGACAAAACTGGAATATCTAGAGAAGTGTTACAGTGTCTTGGAACATGATAATCACTTTCAATCAGTACTAATATCAAAACAACTCAAACAGCTGAATTGTTTTTTTTTTTAATTCAGGTGATGCTTAACCTACCTGGGGTAGGAGCCTGTCCTACTACTAGGCGCGTCCACCAGGTGGCAGATGGTGGAAAGGCCTCTAAATATAGAGGTGAGCCACGAATTTATTGAATAAGTGGCCATGGACCAAAACAGGTGATGATCATTGAGAGGAGGCGAGTTAGTTGGTGGGACAGCTAACTCTATAAAATACCTCAAAACTCTACGACATGGCTATCGGCGAGTAAAAGGCGCCATAACCTCTACCCTGTGCTGCCTTGCAGGGTAAGTCTCTCTAGACAAAGGCTATTGGAGTCAAACCATACACAAACCGGCGGAAGGCAAGGGGAAACCACCGCTGTACTATCCCTAGTTAATCATGCCTCAAAATATTGTGAATTCAGATCACGATGTGAATGGGGATTCCGGTGGAATCACCTCCTCCGGTAGGGAGCATTATGTTCTACGGGTGATACCCGTCAGTCATCCAGCTACTGTAGAAAAAGTAAATGGTAGAAACATCATGAACATTGGTACATGGAATGTCAGAACACTCGTACAAAATGGAAAGCTGGATAACATCAAGATGGAAATGAAGAGAATGAACATCAACATATTAGGAATTAGTGAAATGCGATGGCCAGGAGCAGGGGAAAAAGTATTCAGATCAGTACATAATTATTTACTCGGGTGGGAAGGAATATAGTAAGGGAGTTGGTATTATTTTGGATCCAAAGAACTCAAAAACTGTTAAAGGATTTTGGACAATATCAGATAGAGTACTATTAGTAAAACTTCGTGGCAGACCATTTGACATCAACTTAGTACAGATTTATGCCTCAACAGCAGATAGTTCAGAGGAAGATATTGACACATTTTATGACGAGTTAGACATGGCTGTTGATCAATGCAGAAATTGTGAAGTAACAATGGTACTTGGAGATTTTAACGCAAAAGTAGGAAGTGAAAAAGTGTACAGAATAACGGGTAACTATGGCCTAGGAGAAAAGAATGTGTGAGATGACAGATTAATAGCATGGGCTGAGTCGCGCAGCATGATAATAGGTAATACCTGGTTTAAACACCATCCTCAAAGATTGTGGACTTGTAAAAGTCCTGGTGATAATGTCCGCAATCAGATTGATTATATTTTGATTTCAAGAAGATTCCAGAGCAGCTTAGTTGGAGCAAAAACTAGACCAGGAGCAGACTGCTTAAGTGACCATGTTCCAGTTGTAGGTAAAATTAGAATAAAACTAAAGAACATTAGAAAAACACCACAGAACATCAAGTTAAATTTAGGAATTCTTAGAACGAATAAAGAAATTAAGGAACAGTACAATGTCACTGTACAAAAACAGTATAATGCAATGGAAATTATACAGACTATTGATGAACAGTGGAATATGTTGCGTGTCAATTCAGCAGACATCACAAGAGACAATCCCACCAACCCATAGAGTTGCAAAAAAGAAATGGATGTCAACCGAAATTCTGCAATTGATGGATGAAAGAAGGAAGAAAAAGAATGATAAAGAAGAATACTCTAGAATACAAAAAGAAATAGTGAACAAATGCAAAGTGTCTAAAGAAGCCTGGCTGAATCAAATGTGTACAGAGATTGGGGAAAACAACAGGAAAGACTCACATTCCATGTACCAAAAGATAAATATGTTAACAGGAAAGATAACATGTAACAGCACTGGATGTTTGAAATCAAAAGATGGTGACTTATTAATGGGACATAGTAATATAATTAACAGATGGACAGAGTATATAGGGGAATTGTATGATGATAATAGACCAGATGTAGAACTGCAGACCAACAATGATGGTCCACCAATAATGACTGCAGAAGTTGAGGATGCAATACATCATATAAAGAAAGGAAAAGCACACGGGCCAGACAACATCTCACTGGAAGAAATCGAAGCACTGGGAAATTTTGGAATTGAAATAATAACTAAACTTTTAAATGATATTTATAATAGTGGGTATATTCCAAATGACCTTTTAAAATCCATATTTTTAGCTCTGCCAAAGATTTCAGGCACCTTAAAACGTGAAGACCATCGGACAATAAGTCTTATGAGTCACATGACTAAGAATTTACTGAGAATAATTATGAGAATAATAAGAAACAAAATTAAACTAGAAATCAGCGATGAACAATGTGGATTTGTAGAAGGAAAAGGTACAAACAATGCCATATACATCCTAAGGACATTGTCAGAAAGAGCTTTAGAAGTAAAGACTGATTTGTACTTATGCTTCATAGACTATACAAAAGTATTTGACTGCGTGAAGCATGAAGAAGTAATCAAACTGTTAGGAAAATTAAACACTGATGGGAAAGATCTACAAATGATAAAGAATATGTATTGGCAGCAAACAGCAGCTATAAGAATAAACAACTGTTTAGGTACATTTCAAAGCATAAAGAGGGGCGTACGACAAGGATGTGTACTTTCACCTGATTTGTTTTCAATATACAGTGAATATATAATGAGATCTTTAATTGAAATGCCCGGAATTGTGGTTAGGGGGGCATAATATATAAACAATTTACTTTATGCTGATGACACAAGTCAGAAAGAATTACAGGAAATGATAGACATTGTGGTGTTAGAAAGTGGAAGAATAGGCCTCAGTTTGAATAATGGGAAGACAGAAGTTACGGTGGTATCAAAGAAACAAATTATTCCTAAATGTGTAATAAAAGTCAATGGTGTTATTTTAGGACAGGTACAGAAATTTAAGTATCTGAGCACACGGATAACATCAGATGGAAGATGCATAACTGAAATAAGAAACAGAATTGGACAGGCAAAAACTGCATTTTATAAAATGAGAAACATCTTGTGCAATATATCCTTGTCATTGAGAGTTAGAAAAAGAATTCTTGCTTGCTACATACATCCAGTTTTAACATATGGCAGTGAGTCCTGGACAATCGGTAGGCAGGCCAAACAATTTCTAGAGACCTCAGAGATGTGGTTTTACAGAAGAATGCTTAGAATACCCTGGACAGCCAAAAAGAGCTACCAAGAGGTTTTGAAAGAGGCGGGAGCCCAAAGACAACTTGTCACAGACATCAGAAGGAGACATCATTTTTCGGCAATGTTATGAGAAGAGGAAAAATAGAACATGTTGTGACCACTGGAAAGATCTGTGGAAGGAGGGATAAAGGAAGACAACGAGAGAAGATGCTTGACAGTCTTGTTGCATGGCATGGAGATGTGTCGCACACCAACTGATTCTTGCTGCAGAAGATCGCAGATTATGGAGAGACATGATCGCCCATGCCAGTCGGCAAGGCACCTGATGATGATGATGCTTAACTCAAGTGCTCAGAAGAATTCCTTGAAAATGATGTGCATAAATCATTTCTCCCATCAGGAGTATAGACACTGTCCAGTAAGCAGTACAATTACCTAACACAAATCTCCCATCAGGAGTATAGACACTGTCCAGTAAGCAGTACAATTACCTAACACAAATCTCCCATCAGGAGTATAGACACTGTCCAGTAAGCAGTACAATTACCTAACACAAATCTCCCATCAGGAGTATAGACACTGTCCAGTAAGCAGTACAATTACCTAACACAAATCTCCCATCAGGAGTATAGACACTGTCCAGTAAGCAGTACAATTACCTAACACAAATCTCCCATCAGGAGTATAGACACTGTCCAGTAAGCAGTACAATTACCTAATAACACAAATCTCCCATCAGGAGTATAGACACTGTCCAGTAAGCAGTACAATTACCTAACACAAATCTCCCATCAGGAGTATAGACACTGTCCAGTAAGCAGTACAATTACCTAACACAAATCTCCCATCAGGAGTATAGACACTGTCCAGTAAGCAGTACAATTACCTAACACAAATCTCCCATCAGGAGTATAGACACTGTCCAGTAAGCAGTACAATTACCTAACACAAATCTCCCATCAGGAGTATAAACACTGTCCAGTAAGCAGTACAATTCTTCTTTTGTCAAAATCTGCTTGTGCCGCTAGGCGTCGCAGTCTATCAGATGATCGCCAACCGAGCCAGGGCGCGCTCAGTCGCTTCATATGCCGTGATGTTATGAAGTCTCAAGTTGTCCGTGACTCCTTCAATCCATCTTCTTCTTGGTCTTCCCCTGCCTCTTGTTGTTTCGATTTTCATGTTGTATGCTCTTGATGCTGGCATCGTTGGTTCCATTCTCATTAGGTGACCAAACCATTTCATTCTTTGCTTCTTAATAAATTTAACGATGGGTATGGTTCCAATAGTTCTTGTGATCACATCGTTACCTCTCACTCGATCTCTTCTGGTTTTATTTCGCAGCCATTCTCAAAACATCTCATTTCACAGGTGGTTAGTCTTCTCTCATGTTCTTTTGTTAATGTCCAAGTCTGACATTGATAACCTAATGTCGGTATAAAGATTGTATTTATAATTTGTCTTTTTATCTCAGCTGGGACAGCAGGGTGTTTTAAAATTGGGGCAAGCTGGTATGCGTACATTGTTGGCTTGTTGGATTCTTGCTTCAATCTCTCTGTCTATTTTACCATTGGATGTAAAGATACTTCCCAGGTATTTAAATTCTTGCACTTGTTTTAGGCTGTGATCTACAATCTTTATGTCGATGGTCTGTTGCTCTCTACTTATGCAGTCATGACTTTCTGTCTTTTCAGTATTGATCCCTTCATATGATGCTTGAGGCAACTGTCGTGTAGTAGGTTCATGTGGTCTTGCAGCTGTTTACTATCACTGTGAAATATGCATTGATCGTCGGCAAAGAGCAGCTCATTGAAGTCCTCCTGTTTATCGACATCTGTTGGTGTTATGTCTATTTTATTAATATTCTCCCATCAATATTATGAAAAGTAAAGGTGATAATACACAACCTTGTCTTACTCCTGATGTTACTGGGAACCAGTCTGTGATGCCAGCTCTTGTTCTAATGGCGCTTTCACTTTGTCTATAAATAGCCTTAACACAATCTAAAATTGTTCCATTTATACCGTAGTAAGCAGTACAATTACCTAACACAAATCTCCCATCAGGAGTATAAACACTGTCCAGTAAGCAGTACAATTACCTAACACAAATCTCCCATCAGGAGTATAGACACTGTCCAGTAAGCAGTACAATTACCTAACACAAATCTCCCATCAGGAGTATAGACACTGTCCAGTAAGCAGTACAATTACCTAACACAAATCTCCCATCAGGAGTATAGACACTGTCCAGTAAGCAGTACAATTACCTAACACAAATCTCCCATCAGGAGTATAAACACTGTCCAGTAAGCAGTACAATTACCTAACACAAATCTCCTATCAGGAGTATAGACACTGTCCAGTAAGCAGTACAATTACCTAACACAAATCTCCCATCAGGAGTATAGACACTGTCCAGTAAGCAGTACAATTACCTAATAACACAAATCTCCCATCAAGAGTATAGACACTGTCCAGTAAGCAGTACAATTACCTAATAACACAAATCTCCCATTAGGAGTATAAACACTGTCCAGTAAGCAGTACAATTACCTAACACAAATCTCCCATCAGGAGTATAAACACTGTCCAGTAAGCAGTACAATTACCTAACACAAATCTCCCATCAGGAGTATAAACACTGTCCAGTAAGCAGTACAATTACCTAACACAAATCTCCCATCAGGAGTATAAGACACTGTCCAGTAAGCAGTACAATTACCTAACACAAA
Organism: Candidula unifasciata; assembly: GCA_905116865.2. Classification (NCBI taxonomy): domain Eukaryota; kingdom Metazoa; phylum Mollusca; class Gastropoda; order Stylommatophora; family Geomitridae; genus Candidula; species Candidula unifasciata. The sequence goes on along the minus strand of CAJHNH020002643.1, from coordinate 310,054 downwards.
TCTCCCATCAGGAGTATAGACACTGTCCAGTAAGCAGTACAATTACCTAACACAAATCTCCCATCAGGAGTATAGACACTGTCCAGTAAGCAGTACAATTACCTAACACAAATCTCCCATCAGGAGTATAAACACTGTCCAGTAAGCAGTACAATTACCTAACACAAATCTCCTATCAGGAGTATAGATACTGTCCAGTAAGCAGTACAATTACCTAACACAAATCTCCCATCAGGAGTATAGACACTGTCCAGTAAGCAGTACAATTACCTAATAACACAAATCTCCCATTAGGAGTATAAACACTGTCCAGTAAGCAGTACAATTACCTAACACAAATCTCCCATCAGGAGTATAGACACTGTCCAGTAAGCAGTACAATTACCTAACACAAATCTCCCATCAGGAGTATAGACACTGTCCAGTAAGCAGTACAATTACCTAACACAAATCTCCCATCAGGAGTATAAACACTGTCCAGTAAGCAGTACAATTACCTAATAACACAAATCTCCCATTAGGAGTATAAACACTGTCCAGTAAGCAGTACAATTACCTAACACAAATCTCCCATCAGGAGTATAGACACTGTCCAGTAAGCAGTACAATTACCTAACACAAATCTCCCATCAGGAGTAGGACACTGTCCAGTAAGCAGTACAATTACCTAACACAAAGGAATGCTGTAACCAAGGTTCCCTCCCTATGTTTGGCCCCAAGGTGACAACAGAATTAGGTTAACACCACCTTGGGACAATAATGTAACCTTTTTGCCCTGCACTGCTAAAATTTGGAAGGTGAACATGTGGGAATTCCTCCTAAAACATTGTTGATCCCACATAAAATAACATTTACAAATTTTAGTGGTCTTAAGGCCAAGCTTCCCTTTTGAAACTAAACTGTATACTAATAATTTCTAGGTACTCGTATGGTATATGGTTTTATATTGAAGATTTTAGATCGAAAAATACTGTCAAACTGACTGTACTCTCAATGGTTGCTATGGAAACCAAGATAAACAACGGCCATAATGGATTTCTTGCGTTATGTCTAAAACCACATTTTTGTATGTAGAGCCTCAATTCTTTAGTATTTTTATACATTCATAGCCCCTTTACACAAGTACTGAAGGTTTTTATGATATCATTTATCATTTCTATTCTACTTGTTTTTTTTTTAAAATTTAACATATATTTTTATACAATTTTTGTGGCTTTCTGACTGCTGCATAAAAACAAAACCTTTGTTTCACAAACGCTCTTGTATCTGAATACAATGTTAAAAAAGTGTAACTTTCATTACAATGAGACAAGCAAGCAGTTTTTGAGAAAAATATATCGTAAGCCGAAAAATTGCCAAAATGAGAAAACGGAGGAAAAAGAAAATTGTGCATGTTTTATTATTTATTTTCATGATTTAACATGTTATTTCACACAGAAAAAAAAAGTTTTTGATGATACATGATCATTAGAACAATCCTGCTGCATATGCAGGACCTCCCTCTAGGGCATGTAGTTCATCTTGCCTCTTCAGTTTGGCAGCTCGTACACTGTTGCGTCTCTAAGTTTTGCTTGTCCTTCTGATACTTCAAGCTATTTCTGTCTTCTGCATCCTAGATGCTCCCAGTCTCTTCATTTGCAGGCCTGTAGACAATCCAAACAAACTGGGCAGTGTCTTGAGAAGCTATAGCAGCAAAGTTGAACTCTCTTGCTGCAGTTACAGCTGCAAACTGAATGCGCTTGTGTGAGTCAAACTTGTCTTTAGTACAGCGAGCCCAGATCAGGCTGTGTAAACACTCATTTGAATTCTGGGTTTTTCCTGAAACACATCAACCACTAAGAAGTTTAGGCTCAGACAGCCTTTCATGAATTGGCAAAAGATACTTCTGTAGCTTGTCACAGTTCAGCCGTGTGTAACATCTTGTCACAGTTGAGCCATGTGTGTAACATCTTGTCACAGTTGAGCCGTGTGTAACATCTTGTCACAGTTGAGCCATGTGTGTAACATCTTGTCATGAGGACCCAGGGACTGGTGCTTAGCCAGTTTTGGCATCACCATCAGAAAGTATTGATGTATAATGAAGCTTATGATGGTCCACAGACCGCTGCCACAACACTCGTGCAGCCTTCACCTCCATCATTCCAGCAGATCTTGTGAAATTATTATCACAGTTTAGAAGATGATCTGCCTTCCATGCTTCAAATTCAGCTGTTTTAGATTTGGAAACTTTCTTACCAGTGGTTCCACACTCCTGACGATATGTGGATATAACATGCACATCTATGCAAAGTCCTGTAAGTACATCCACTGCACAGCCAACTCCAATGTAGGATGTGTGGCCTCTCCTTAGTCAAGTGCCATCAAGGCTGACAGTAATATCCAGCACATCATTATCATGTAGAGTGATGCCTGCCTGCTGCGCATGGACTTGCCGCACACACTTCAGGGTTTGAGAGAAAACCATGTCCTCCAGAGCTTCTAACTTTGAATATCATTTACTGGCTTTCTTGTGAAATGTTTTGTGGTGAAGAGCTTGCAGGTTTGTCTCTTCACAAATATGATTGAACATTGTGGCAACCATTCCAGAATAAACAAACTGGTTGTTGATGGCAAAAGATCTATCGCCATCATTACTTCCTGAAGCTAGGTACCTTCCAGTAACTACTTCTTCACAACAAGAGCAGTAAACCTCTGCATGCACAGCTAAACCTTGTTTTCTTGCTGTCAGGTTTCAAAATAAGACCACTATTTTTACCTAGTGAACAACACAACGTTTTGATGATTTCGTCAATTTCACAAAAGTCAACTACTCTGTACTCCAGTTTTTTTTATGTCCACTGCTATCAACAGAAACACACATGCTGCAAGAGGAGGAGGTCTCTCTCTGAAACTAGCTTCGGGTTTTTTCTGCAAGAATAGTGTCACTTCCATAACCTCGAGAACTATAACAAAAACAAGATAATACAGAATCACTGATTGCCAAAATGCCAGTCATGCTAGAAACATCGACAAGCATATCAGATGCGCCACATTCTGAATTTTATGTATACTAACAACACTCTTGTAGACTTTGCTTACGAGCATTTGCCAGTTGTAGACTTCGAGATTTCATAAGTTGATCAGCTAAGTGGAGTTTCAATTTCTTAGACTGAGGCATTTTTCGATTTCACAACTGTCATGTCATTTCTGGGTAAACAATCTTTCACAACGGCCATCTTTGAGAATCGGACACCCATGTGATCAATTTCAGCCAGCGGAAACCACTCGTCCTGACGGAGATTGTGTCTACACCCATATATGGAAGTTTCCTGACAGTTGTAGGGGTCAATGAATTGACTGTCAATGGAAAACGTAAAATTCCACAATCGCGATTCCCGCCGAACAGTGTAGGGAACAAAATTCTGGTTTCACCCATATATAATACAGCTACCTCCTTGTGCATATATCCCTTATTTTGCAAAAAAAATTCAATAAACAAATAATTTCACAGCTAGGATTAGCCCAGTAAATATAATATTGTATTAAAAAAACATATTTTAGACAAAAACAAATACTGAATCTGACAGAAGACATACTAAGGTGTGTAAAAACGAACTTTTCCAAAAATGGTCGACCTGACCCAAATTTGATGTTTTGAACACCCGCACATGGCCTTAATTATGCATGATGACTTCTTTTAAAATGTGAAGATACTGAAATGTTTCCCAGTACTGAAGAATTCTGCAATAAGAAAATGGTTTGAATGTTTTCCAACTTACTTTAAGACTGGAACCTAAACACAGAATAAGGTCTGCTTGTTTGGCAGCTCTTACTGCTTCCTTCCATCTATACGGTGATTTCAGTTTGCCCTTCTCTCCAAAGTGAACAATTGTGTCTTGAAGATTTCCTCCGCAGGAACGACAGAATCTGGATGTTGAGTGTCGATGGAAACCAGTCAGCTCGGTCACATCAAACAGTCGAACAAACTCTTGATTTGGGACACATGAGTAGCAGCACTGGAAACAGAAATATTCTCAATGGTTTCCAGAGTCAACAAGATTTGCAACCATGGGCTTATATCACAGATGTTGATAAAAACAAGATTAAGTAGAAACATGTGGGTCAATCAATGTCTTCACAAAAAACAAAAGATGACAGAGACAGATGGAGGAGCCATAAATGTTCTATCTGCTCAAGACCAGGTATTAAAGAAATAAAGAAAGAGAGAGAGAGAGAGATATGAACAGAGAGAGAGAGAGACCAACAAAGACACACAAGGGAAGGGAGGGACAGAGAAAGTGACAATGGCTGAATGAGGCAACACATGTTCTCTCCCATAATGCCCAGACTTTGGTGAGGAAGAACTGCATTGCTGATCGTACCTGGCTTAGGAAACAAATCAAGAGTCAGTTACAGATTAAAAGAACTTGACATATGGCATATATGAGCTGCCTCTGATGGTAGGAAACATTTGTCAATGTCACTGATTGCTAATGCCTGTCTCAAGTTCTTGACCACAGACTGTGTGCTTCAAGGGTGCTTGCAGCTAGGACAAAATTTAATCACAGGCTGAAAAGCCAATGCAACCAGAAATATAAAAAAATATAAAAACGTTTGAGCTTCAGCTTGCAACATAAAATGTAAGGTGCAAGTGGCCTGGGCTTTCCATTTGCCTGGAAACACAATGATTGATGTGAGAAGAAGAGGCTGCCAGTGATGCCAGACACAAGAGATTTGACAAAGATATTACTAGCCTATAAAAAACAGGCCTCCTACAGGATGGGTCCACTAAAGAGAATCATTTCACTTTCTTTTGGAATAGAGGAGGCCAGAAGAAATCTGACAGTACATAGTAGAATTTTCAGTCAATAATTGATGGTTGGGATTAATTGTGAGTCCCATCACAGGAAATGACAGGCTACTGTATAAGCACCCACATCAACTGAGATCTAAATAATTATTTATATGATCAAGTAGACAATGCGATGGAGGTATTTCATAAATATGAGCGCATATACCATTTCTAGATTGAAAGTTGGCTGAAATGGATCTCCAACACTCGAACAGAAGTCACAAAGGACTCAATGCTCCCAAGAGTATGGCAGCAATCGACATTGAACAAAGAATGTGGTTCGCAATGTTCCCTCATGTGATCCTGTCTATGATAGGTTATGGACTTGGAATGCTTACCACATCAAAGAGTCAGCTGATGAAACTTGAACGCATACAGAATGAAGCCATGCGGGTGATTCTGGTATGTACAAGAGATACCCAGGTAGTATGTATGTGATATATACTTGCACAGCCTACTATTGAGATAGGCTCAAAGTTTTGCAGAAAAGTCATATCTCAGAGTAGCTGCGGACAAAAGGCACCTCCTGCATGAAGCCCTGGGTAGAGCTAAGGGTCACAGACTGAAGAGAGGAAGGTCTGGGATGGCGCAAGCTGATGACACTATCACACTTGTGTGCAGGCTTGATAAATTTTGATGAGAAAAGGAGTGTGTCAAAGTGTCCAAGCAAGTTTCAGACTTGTGTAGGGCTCTAATCACTTTGGGTCGTGAGTGCAGGGACTGGCCAGCAGGTGCTGCAGAATCAAAAGTTCAACAAATGATTCATGATAATTCCCGCCCAAGTGATGTGATTGTCTATACAGATGGCTCTCTGGTGAGAGGCAGACGAAGTGCATGGGGGTTCATAGCAAAAGCAAATGGCATATGATACTACAACGTTGAGTTTGAGAATGGAGGTGGAGGCAGTCATTGCTACAGTCGGCTGGCTTGAGAATCAGTTGTACACACATGCAGTGATTGTAATTGACTCACAGAACATGTTGAGAAAGGCGGATACAGGCATGCTCCATGCAAGTGGCAAGCATCACTTCAGAGGTCCCGGATATTCTCTCCAGGTGATGCAGGTGTGTTGGGAAATGAGCAGGCATATAAACTGGCCAGTTCTGCACCACTTGGTGGTGAACTGATGTATGACAAGCTAGATGCTGAGCAGGTGAACAGTGCGGAAGCGCAAATAGATCATTAAGGTCGGAGGAGAATGGCACTGCGAGGAGTTAACAGGGGATCTGGTCAAAGCTCAACATTCAAGGAAAAGGCGAGACGGATGAAAAATCAGACAATTAGTGATGCCTTTATTATTGAAACTCTTTGTTTGCTGCTGAAGATGGGGTAAGGAGTGCTTATGGAAGTGTCCCGAGTGCTATGATGTTGATTCTTAATTCAACATTTAGACTTACCACCTGCTCCTCTGCCATCATTATGGTTGTGATAACATTGGCTTCATGTTACCACCTGCTCCTCTGTCATCATTATGGTTGTGATAACATTGGCTTCATGTCACCACCTGCTCCTCTGCCATCATTATGGTTGTGATAACATTGGCTTCATGTTACCAACTGCTCCTCTGCCATCATTATGGTTGTGATAACATTGGCTTCATGTAACCACCTGCTCCTCTGCCATCATTATGGTTGTGATAACACTGGCTTCATGTTACCACCTGCTCCTCTGCTATCATTATGGTTGTGATAACATTGGCTTCATGTTACTACCTGCTCCTCTGCCATCATTATGGTCGTGATAACATTGGCTTCATGTTACCACCTGCTCCTCTGCTATCATTATGGTTGTGATAACATTGGCTTCATGTTACCACCTGCTCCTCTGCCATTATTATGGTTGTGATAACATTTGCTTCATGTTACCCCTGCTCCTCTGCCATCATTATGGTTGTGATAACATTGGCTTCATGTTACCACCTGCTCCTCTGCTATCATTATGGTTGTGATAACATTGGCTTCATGTTACCACCTGCTCCTCTGCCATCATTATGGTTGTGATAACATTGGCTTCATGTTACCCCTGCTCCTCTGCCATCATTATGGTTGTGATAACATTGGCTTCATGTTACCACCTGCTCCTCTGCCATCATTATGGTTGTGATAACATTGGCTTCATGTTACCCCTGCTCCTCTGCCATCATTATGGTTGTGATTTTGGCTTCATGTTAACCCTGCTCCTCTGCCATCATTATGGATTGTGATAACATTGGCTTCATGTTACCGTTAACCTGAAATCCTCTGCTTTCATTATGGTTGTGATAACATTGGCTTCATGCCGCCCGAAAGTCAGGTTTGACCCTTCGCTGCCATCATTATGGTTGTTATAACACTGGCTTCATGTTACCACCTGCTCCTCTGCCATCATTATGGTTGTGATAACATTGGCTTCATGTTACCACCTGCTCCTCTGCTATCATTATGGTTGTGATAACATTGGCTTCATGTTACCACCTGCTCCTCTGCCATCATTATGGTTGTGATAACATTGGCTTCATGTTACCACCTGCTCCTCTGCCATCATTATGGTTGTGATAACATTGGCTTCATGTTACCACCTGCTCCTCTGCCATCATTATGGTTGTGATAACATTGGCTTCATGTTACCACCTGCTCCTCTGCCATCATTATGGTTGTGATAACATTGGCTTCATGTTACAACCTGCTCCTCTGCTATCATTATGGTTGAGATAACATTGGCTTCATGTCACCACCTGCTCCTCTGCTATCATTATGGTTGTGATAACATTGGCTTCATGTTACCACCTGCTCCTCTGCCATCATTATGGTTGTTATAACACTGGCTTCATGTTACCACCTGCTCCTCTGCCATCATTATGGTTGTGATAACATTGGCTTCATGTTACCACCTGCTCCTTTGCCATCATTATGGTTGTGACCACATTGGCTTCATGTCACCACCTGCTCCTCTGCCATCATTATGGTTGTTATAACATTGGCTTCATGTTAGACCTGCTCCTCTGCCATCATTATGGTTGTGATAACATTGGCTTCATGTTACCACCTGCTCCTCTGCCATCATTATGGTTGTGATAACATTGGCTTCATGTTACCACCTGCTCCTCTGCCATCATTATGGTTGTGATAACATTGGCTTCATGTTACCACCTGCTCCTCTGCCATCATTATGGTTGTGATTTTTTTTTTTTACGTATCCAGAAACCATGAGTTGTAAACCCTTTGGCTCGGTACTATGGATATCGCAACCCTTCGGCATTGATTCCATTATAGGTACCGTTAATCTGGGAGAAATGTGGCTTTTCTGCCTACCCCCGGGAGTGAACCCGGACCACAAGGAGTTCGTCACCCGGCCGCCGCGAAAGTCAGGTTTAACCAACTTCGCTAGAGAGCCGGGCGATTATGGTTGTGATAACATTGGCTTCATGTTACCACCTGCTCCTCTGCCATCATTATGGTTGTGATAACATTGGCTTCATGTTACCACCTGCTCCTCTGCCATCATTATGGTTGTGATAACATTGGCTTCATGTTACCACCTGCTCCTCTGCTATCATTATGGTTGTGATAACATTGGCTTCATGTTACCAACACATTTTAGTTCTCTGTATTTGATTGTGTTCTGCCGAAAATATCATCATGTGCCCTGTCAATAAGAGTAGCCATCATGTTTTGCAATCTGACACGATCACCATAACCATAGATCATGTCAGTGTTTTTGACTTAATCCAACAGTATGCCAAACCAGGTGTTTATCTCGCCACATTTATTACATTGAAACCGACATCTTTTTATTGGTGAGCATCTTCTGTATCTTGCTAAAGGCCAATGTTGCCATGGCGATTCCAGTTCTAATTACTGCAAGGCATTTTGGGTCAGATGTTATGACCATGGGTCAGATGTTATGACCGTGGGTCAGATGTTATGACCGTGGGTCAGATGTTATGACTTGGGTCAGATGTTATGACTTGGGTCAGATGTTATGACGTGGGTCAGATGTTATGACTTGGGTCAGATGTTATGACGTGGGTCAGATGTTATGACTTGGGTCAGATGTTATGACGTGGGTCAGATGTTATGACTTGGGTCAGATGTTATGACCATGGGTCAGATGTTATGACCATGGGTCAAATGTAATGACTTTGGGTCAGATGTTATGACCGTTCCAAGATAGTTTATCGATTCACATGCCTAATGTAATTTACACTGTGGTATTTCTGTCTACCTGGCCTTGACCCCACTTTCTGTTTCCTTACAATGTGACTCTAAGCTTAGTTGTTCATGTAAATTATTACTGCATCCATTTAACACTAATTTGACTAAAGATCATGTTTATTGTTGCAAATCTGCATATCTTATTTGGTGATGTTATTTCCACCCATGTTGATTTCCTTCATGTTTTTAAATGTGTCTTGATATTTTAACTATATGGTGAAAAAACACAGGAAAGAAGAAAAATCTGGAATTACTTGTGCATTGACTGTAGGAGGATTCCATGAATGTGAGAACAATACAATGTGATGATTTACCTCAAGATACATATTGCCATGCAGCTCTGATAGAGCTTGTCGGGGGAAACCACTTCGCAGGTGGAGTCCATCACAGTTTTGTGAGACTATGTGCTTGACCTGTCAACACAATTAAACAAAAGGCAAATGCAACGTGACATAAGTGGCACAATAACGATTACATGTGAGTAAATACTACAAATTTAAATACAAAATATGCGCACACACATTAATTATCTGTGCTATTACACAATCAACCACTGGTAGGACAAAGTTCCACAATCAAGCACTGGTGAGACAAAGTTCCACAATCAAGCACTGGTGAGACTAAGTTCTACAATCAACCACTGGTGAGACAAAGTTCTACAATCAACCACTGGTGAGACAAAGTTCCACAATCAACCACTGGTGAGACAAAGTTCCACAAACAACCACTGGTGACACAAAGTTCCACAATCAACCACTGGTGAGACAAAGTTCCCCAATCAACCACTGGTGAGACAAAGTTCCACAATCAACCACTGGTGAGACAAAGTTCCACAATCAACTACTGGTGAGACAAAGTTCCACAATCAACCACTGGTGAGACAAAGTTCCACAATCAACCACTGGTGAGACAAAGTTCCACAATCAACTACTGGTAACACAAAGTTCCACAAACAAGCACTGGTGAGACAAAGTTCCACAATCAAGCACTGGTGAGACAAAGTTCCCCAATCAAGCACTGGTGAGACAAAGTTCCCCAATCAAGCACTGGTGAGACAAAGTTCCCCAATCAAGCACGGGTGAGACAAAGTTCCACAATCAAGCACTGGTGAGACAAAGTTCCACAATCAAGCACTGATGAGACAAAGCGCCGGCTAAATAAATGTATTAATAATTAAGATAAGGAGCATCTTGTTAATATGAATTCCAAGAGACAGAAAATCGAGTTAAAAAAAAATGTGCAAACCAGGGACTAATAACACTGCCTTCGTTAACGACTGTTCACCCAACAGCCATGCAGTTCTTTGGCACAAAGGAGACACCTTGAACTTGGGTTTTGGACTGCCGACTCCCTACAAGATGTTATTTTATGTTTTATTATCACACTTGATGTCACTGCACACTGGGCATTTCCATGCGTTCTCAGTCCTCCAAAGCAGCAGCCACTCCAAAGTACTACTACTAATTGTTTCCAGGAGAAGCTGGTTGCATTGTCTCCTATCTCGGCCTCGAAGACGGCAAAGACGTACTTCACCATGCTTAACTCCCATGTCACGCAAACGTGTTAGTGTCAGGGATTCCTCATTCTCCACTAGTCCAGTCCTTACAGCGTTGATGATATCTGCTCCGTCCATGCTTTTTCCCGCAATCATTAGTGCAGTGCTTGCCAGTTGGTCCACTCGCTCATTTCCCTTTACGCCAGCTTGACCCGGTGTGTAGATCCAGATTACGGAGGTTAAGTGCGATTTCCGAATGCTTTCTATCCATTCAGACCTAGAACAAAGAATGCTATCAACATCTGCAGACCTAGAACAAAGAATGCTATCAACATATGCAGGCCTAGAACAAAAAATTCTATCAACACTTTCCCAGCTGGTGAAATGGAGGTATCTGTGTGACAATTTATTAATGAGAATTCATGGCCTGGTGTTATTATATACACAGATCTGTAAGGAGGTAAAAGAGTGGGTGGGTTTTCCTGATAAAACTGAACAGACACTGTTTAAATAAAGAGACTATCACTGTATACTATCACAACATCCAGCATGAGAATGGAGGTGGAAACAGTTAACAGCCTCCTTTAGGTGGCTGGCTACTCTATGACAAAGCAGATGTGGAGGCTCTATGGGACAGATCTGTGCAGGGAAAAGGGAGGTAGTGCAAGAGAACACAGCATCCAGATCTGGGCAGGGAAAGGAAGGGGGTAGTGCAAGAGATCACAACATCCAGATCTGTGCAGGAGAAAGGAGGAGGTAGTGCAAGAGAACACAGCATCCAGATCTGGGCAGGGAAAAGAAGGGGGTAGTGCAAGAGATCACAGCATCAAGATCTGTGCAGGAGAAAGGAGGAGGTAGTGCAAGAGATCACAGCATCAAGATCTGTGCAGGAGAAAGGAGGAGGTAGTGCAAGAGAACACAGCATCCAGATCTGTGCAGGAGAAAGGAGGAGGTAGTGCAAGAGAACACAGCATCCAGATCTGTGCAGGAGAAAGGAGGGGGTAGTGCAAGAGAACACAGCATCCAGATCTGTGCAGGAGAAAGGAGGAGGTAGTGCAAGAGAACACAGCATCCAGATCTGGGCAAGGGAAATGGAGGTAGTGCAAGAGAACACAGCATCCAGATCTGTGCAGGGAAAAGGAGGGGGTAGTGCAAGAGAACACAACATCCAGATCTGTGCAAGAGAAAGGAGGAGGTAGTGCAAGAGAACACAGCATCCAGATCTGGGCAGGTGAAAGGAGGAGGTAGTGCAAGAGAACACAGCATCCAGATCTGGGCAAGGGAAATGGAGGTAGTGCAAGAGAACACAACATCCAGATCTGTGCAGGAGAAAGGAGGAGGTAGTGCAAGAGAACCCAGCATCCAGATCTGTGCAGGGGAAAGGAGGAGGTAGTGCAAGAGAACCCAGCATCCAGATCTGGGCAAGGGAAAATATGGGGGGTAGTGCAAGAGAACACAGCATCCAGATCTGGGCAAGGGAAAGAAGGAGGTAGTGCAAGAGAACCCAGCATCCAGATCTAGGCAAGGGAAAGGAGGAGGTAGTGCAAGAGAACACAGCATCCAGATCTGGGCAAGAAAACACAACATCCAGATCTGTGCAGGGGAAAGGAGGAGGTAGTGCAAGAGAACACAACATCCAGATCTATGCAAGGGAAAGGAGGAGGTAGTGCAAGAGAACACAGCATCCAGATCTGGGCAGGGGAAAGGAGGAGGTAGTGCAAGAGAACCCAGCATCCAGAACTAGGCAAGGGAAAGGAGGAGGTAGTGCAAGAGAACACAGCATCCAGATCTGGGCAAGAAAACACAAATCCAGAGGTAGTGCAAGGAAAGGAGCATGGGTAGATCAAGAGTGCAGGGGAATCCAGATCTAGTGCAAGGGAACACAGATCCGGAGGTAGTGCAAGAGCAACACAGCATCCAGATCTGTGCAGGGGAAAGGAGGGAGGTAGTGCAAGAGAACACAGCATCCAGATCTAGGCAAGGAAAAAGAAGGAGGTAGTGCAAGAGAACACAACATCCAGATCTGGGCAAGTGAAAAATGGAGGTAGTGCAAGAGAACACAGCATCCAGATCTAGGCAAAAAAACACAACATCCAGATCTGTGCCAGGGAAAGGAGGGGGTAGTGCAAGAAAACACAACATCCAGATCTAGGCAAGGGAAAGGAGGAGGTAGTGCAAGAGAACACAACATCCAGATCTGGGCAAGGGAAAAAAGGAGGTAGTGCAAGAAAACACAGCATCCAGATCTGGGCAAGAAAACACAACATCCAGATCTGGGCAAGAGAACATCCAGATCTGTGCAGGGGAAAGGAAATATTCATTGAATGTAGCTGCAACTGGCACCATCAGTATAAGAACTGGTTGCTGAGGAAGGGTACAGAGTGTGTGTGAGAATGCCCTAAGTGTAGTGATGATTGTTGATTGATTCATCATCATCTTCCTCATCTGCAATCTACTGCTAGATGGGCAACAATGGCTATTATAATTTAATGTCCATGTAGAAGCTCTTTAATGTCATCGATCCGTCGTCTCCTAGGGCGGTCTCTTGCTTTCACTTCAGAGCTTATCATGTGTAGCCAGCGCCTAAACTGCTGGTTGTTCTGCATTGTTACTAGATGACTAAACAATGTGGTCTGTTTCTGAATGAATCGGCTGCACGGTTCTGTTCCTACAGTCTGTCTGATCAGATCTTTTCTGTCTCGGGTGCTTCAGGTGGCAGCTTTTCTCAGGCCTCTCATTTCACAGGTGTTAATTTGACGTAGGTAGCCTTCAATAATGTCCAAGTCAGGCACTGGTAGCACTGTGGTGGTATGACTATTCTGTTTATAATCTGTTTCTTGTACTTCTTCTCTTAGAATGCAGGAGCAGCTGAAATTTGTACCCAAAAACTGTGTTGCTGTTCTTTTGATTTTCATTTTATTATTCTGTATGTGGCTGAAGCCTTTATCCTATCTCTCTCTTGTTATTATCATGTATTCTATCTCATCTTGAATGATAGCTAGTCCCATTTTGAAAAGGTCTGATATTCTGCCTGTATGTTACTCTATCAAATATGTCTTAATTTTGTTTCCTCCAGAAATGTGGTCTCTAAAGAAATACAAAGAACACCATGGATGGACATCAAAACAAACAAGGCAGTCAAAGAAACAGATAAATACTGAAAACAGATTACAGATACTTGATTTTCTGGGAATATTATGGGAAGAAACTATAAAATTTAGCAATAGGAAAATTGTTGCATGGCACAAGATAACCATTTTTATTATTTGTTTCTCTTTGACCACTTTGGGTGTCAAGGGAGATATAAGGTTCTGCTTCTGGCTCTTCTGGCTGCCTCAACCACAGACACGTCTGCTGCTGTTGGGTTTCACTGATGTTTTCTTTCCATGTTGTTCTTGGTCTACCCTGTGCTCTACACCTTTCTCTTTTGGTGTATGCCCTATATGGTATGGTGTTGTAAAACCCATTTGATTTGCCGTCTTTGTATGATATAAACATTTTCAACGGTTATAAAATTAAAACACAATTTTTTAAAGTAAACACACCCCTTTTTTGTTAAAAGGAAATGATTACCTTTTTAACAGTGAAGAGTTTAGTGAGAGACATATGGGTAAATGTTGGCTCTGCATCACTGAGGTCTTGAGCACTGAAATGGATCATCACACTGGTAGATAACAATAATGCTTATACATTGTAGTTATCTTTATTAGTGTACCTAAGGTACAAGAGCACAGCAGCTATCAACTTGTGGAGAGGAAGAGGCACTGTCGGCAGCTATGACAGTACTGCCCTGTACCTGGTTCAACTGCCAATTCACTTAAAGAAAAAAAATATATTCCTTTAAGAAAAAAAAAAAGAATATGTAAATTTATCACGCGACAAATCCTTTATTAAAAAAAAAAAAAAATCTCAAGCACAAATTATCAACAAGATAACTCTGGCACCACAACAAAGTACTACATAGCAAGATTACACGGAAAGTAAACAAACTTTACACAAAATCAATATACTTGTTCATAGCTCAGCAGGAAGCACAGGGAAATCAGTTATGCTGCAAACATGCCATCCAAGCACTGGACATCTCCAGTCAATAGGCAAAGCCATGAGAGAAGCATTTTGCATAATTCACAAGTGTCTCCCTCTTCATCCCCTTTAACTTAACATAAGCTTGCCAGTTAAGAAGACAAGCTGAGCTTGTTTAAAGCAAGAGAATGTTTGCTGTTGAGACAGGCACTTGAGGTCTAGCTTCCAATTCTTCATTTGATGTGCTTAAACTGCTTGGGTTGAACCTCAAAGTTGAAAACTGAAGCAACAAAACACTACCACAAACTGGTCAGTAACATGATGATGGTTGGCACTGCCTTGAAAGCACAGCTTAGTCAGATTCTCATAAGTCTATTTGATTGGAGAGTGCACTGTCTCAAGCCAGCCCAGCCGGATACACAGTTGATCCTGTGGCTTTGAGAAAGCTGTTTCTCCAGGATTTACTGGCTTCTGATGACGTGAAGTCTTTGAGCAATGGTCATTACAGCTATAAACTAGTTTTGCTACTGGTTGCAACTATGGTGTCCACCTAGTGGCTATGGTTAGATGTATGCCCACAATTTTGGTTGGATGTTATCTGGGGCACACAAGCAAATCCACATGTTTCAAACTGTGATGTCAAAATTATATCATTACGACAGCCATCTTCCACACCTGGTTACATCGATAAAAACACCTATCATTCATGGTCACTGGGAAGGAAAGCAGTTAATTCTTTGCTGCGTTTTTATTTAGTAATTAATTGAAATATTAAAAAAAATTATTTCAATCGTAAAGTGAAAACAAATTTATTATGAATGATTTTTGTGATACGATGGCTGTGACATTGCAGTGGCCATTATAATTGCCTAACTGCTCCCTGTTCGTAGGTTTCAATCATCCGGAAAAACTGACTACCTCCTAATTTCTTCTGCTTTTTCTTTTCCTGCTCTAGTTTCTTAGGGCAGCGATTCCGAGAATTATAAAGATAAACTTATTTAAAAGAAAATGTTGAAACTTTAGGATCACTTTTTTTTTCCTACTCCTGGAATGCTTGGCAGTGTGAGAGCAGGAAGAGATCTCTGGGACCGGACCTTCTATGTGCTTTGTATATCAGATTTCTCAGTGTCTCTGACATTTCCTGGGTCGACCTCTGACTCAGAAGTTATATTGTATTTGATAATTTCTTATGTTCAGAGGACAAAGAATTATAAGCAATATACACTGAGCCTAAAATAGTTCTAAAACCACTACAAGGGATTTGAGAATTGTGTAAAATGTGTTTCCAGTCTCTCGCCAGACAAAGCAACCTTGCTTTATGTGATATTACCTAATACTACTGTAGCTAGAGTTTCACCTGCCCGTGTCAGATAATTATCTCCCGCCAGTCTGTAGAAGCAAGTAAAGGGGGAGATAACGTAGTATCACACCTGATTAGCTCCCCTGAACCCGACCGTAGTGTCATAAAAATTATATAACACACAGACTAGTGGGGCCGTTTGATCAAACTAAATCAGGGGAATTAAGTGGTCTGGTAGATTTTTCTAGACAGGATGGCGTCCAGCGTCTGAAGTTTTCACACATGATAGTGAAATTCTCAAGAGAACAGGTGTTTGGCAATTAGGAATGTCTAATCTTGGTCAAGGTCGTACTGTAGGCCGTTCACTGTGAGTGACAGGCCCATTGATAGCTAGGTTGATCTGCTAGGTGCTAGGGGCTTAAGTCATCTCCTTGAGGGTTGGGTAGAACCTAGTAGAGGGTGGAGTTTAACCTTGCAGACAGATAGAGGTATTAATAAGACAAGCCCTGGAATTCCCGTCATAATCGCTGCCACGAGCAACAAACAGGTCGACCTTAGAGGTAAATCTAATGGTTTGATTCTAGTTTGGCGATTGCTGGAAGTTTCCAGGTAAGCATGTACAATTATTTTCAATCTTGTATACATAGGTTAGGGAGTTAGCTAAAATCTATTCTACCTTTTCCTAATTTGTCTACTCATTCTGCTTGAAATAATTCTTTGTGAGTATTCAGTATCTCAGTTAGGGAACTGCTAAACTATTTCTATTTCTTGTATGTTTGTGGCACATGTTTTTCATTTCAGTGTATGTTCAGTGTATGTTTTCATGTTTATGAAATAAGACTTGTATACTGAAATGTAATGAAATTGTAATGTTTCAACCATCAACCAAAACATGAGTTTGGACTGTGGGAAATGATGCCCACATATGCAACTATGCTGTTACGTTTTGTGTACCCACCATGTGCTCACCTAATGTGTTCACCTAAACAGGGGATTTATAACCCCAGGGGAAGAATCATGCGTGTATATTATTCACTGTCACTGAAAGATAATATTCAGGACAGCATGCTCGTATAAAATGTTTGGCGTGTTCAGCACATAACCTGCGCCACATGTTTATGTCAAATCAATGTCAGCAAGTTGGAAGTCTGAGTGATGACGGACAACAGAAAATCAACTATCATGACAGAACCTTAGAGGGAAGGCAGGATATGTGAGACGTCGGTGTGAGACACAAAGACCTTCAGAATAGACTGGAGAGAATGTGGAATATGAGGAGTGATGAGATATAATGTATTATTATATATTGTATTAATTGACACATGTATTCTTAGTGTAAGTCAAGATACTACATGTATGTGTTTGTTTCCATTATTACAGCTCCCATGTGGGTGAGGATCAGTCTTTTCTAAGAACAGAAATAGAGGGTCATCACGGTCACGAGACTACATTGTGTTAGAACTCGGCCAGCTGGGAAACAGGTGGGAACCAGGAAACCAGGTGGAAGGACCAGGAGAACTGGGCGGAAAGATTGGAACAGCTAAGAAGGGACTCAACACGAGGACTCTCAGAGGTTCCACTTTCTAAAAAGATATGTAAAATGTATTTATGTAACTAAACACCACCATTATCACTTCACTCTAATCTTAGGTGCTCAGTTATCTAGCTGAAGCCTCTCATTATCACCATACCATCACTATCTATTATAACAATAATGATGACTAATGTCATACTCTGATTGCTAGGTTAATAAATCAAATATATGGTGTATCCTGCATCAGTTTTTGTAATTCCAAATGTGTCTGTTCTTACACGTTTAATTAAACTGTTAAGATAGAATAGCATTTGGTGGGTGCTCATTAAATAATAAAATTTCTTTACCAAGAGAAGGTCGACGGATTGGGTCAACTGCCCTGTCTAGTGAATCATTCAAGATAATAATATATAGACATCTAAAACCCATTTCCTTCTCTTGTGGATACCAAGTTCAGCTAAAGTTAATATAAATAACGAGCCAATATGGCTGTTTTCTTGGATATCCAGGACTTTGTCTGAGAGCAACATAGCCCGGATAATAGTTCAGTTAATCTGGTGGAGCGGATGTGTTGAGAGGAAAATCCCTACTCAACATATAAATCATTTAAACCCAAATCCAGAGAACCCACGACCCGGGACGTCACACTAAAAGTGTTGTAATTTCCAAGGGAGTGGGCCGTAACGTCACAGTCGACCTCTGACTTTGTTATTGCTGTATCTGTACAGCAGTGCCCTCTGTGGTGCCCTGTCTGTTGCTAATCTTGTGACATGGCAAAACCATTTGATCTGTTTTCCATAAAGTTTAGTGTTCTGTGCCAACTTTCCTCCTGATGTCATAACTTTGAAGTTGATCTTTCCTTGTTACACCTAGCATCAAATATAAATATTCGATGTGGTGACTATTTTTGTTCTGTCATCTGAAGACACCCTCCATGTCTGTTGTTGACAGCATAACTATTCTTTGAAAATTCTAGGGGTGAAAGGTTATGCTAAACATTCTGCAGCTTAGTGAAACACTGCCAATTTCCTTAAACANTGAGGTCTTGAGCACTGAAATGGATCATCACACTGGTAGATAACAATAATGCTTATACATTGTAGTTTATTTTTATTAGTGTACCTAAGGTACAAGAGCACAGCAGCTATCAACTTGTGGAGAGGAAGAGGCACTGTCGGCAGCTATGACAGTACTGCCCTGTACCTGGTTCAACTGCCACTTCACTTAAAGAAAAAAAATATATTCCTTTAAGAAAAAAAAAAGAATATGTAAATTTATCACGCGACAAATCCTTTATTAAAAAAAAAAAAAACTCTCAAGCACAAATTATCAACAAGATAACTCTGGCACCACAACAAAGTACTACATAGCAAGATTACACAGAAAGTAAACAAACTTTACACAAAATCAATATACTTGTTCATAGCTCAGCAGGAAGCACAGGGAAATCAGTTATGCTGCAAACATGCCATCCAAGCACTGGACATCTCCAGTCAACAGGCAAAGCCATGAGAGAAGCATTTTGCATAATTCACAAGTGTCTCCCTCCCCATCCCCTTTAACTTAACATAAGCTGGCCAGTTAAGAAGACAAGCTGAGCTTGTTTAAAGCAAGAGAATGTTTGCTGTTGAGACAGGCACATGAGGTCTAGCTTCCAATTCTGCATTTGATCTGCTTGGGTTGAACCTCAAAGTTGAAAACTGAAGCAATAAAACACTACCACAAACTGGTCAGTAACATGATGATGGTTGGCACTGCCTTGAAAGCACAGCTTAGTCAGATTCTCATAAGTCTATTTGATTGGAGAGTGCACTGTCTCAAGCCAGCCCAGCCGGATACACAGTTGATCCTGTGGCTTTGAGAAAGCTGTTTCTCCAGGATTTACTGGCTTCTGATGACGTGAAGTCTTTGAGCAATGGTCATTACAGCTATAAACTAGTTTTGCTACTGGTTGCAATTATAGTGTCCACCTAGTGGCTATGATTATATGTATGCCCACCATTTTGGTTGGATGTTATCCAGGTGGCAATCATTACACGTTGCAATTATAGTGTCCATCCACATGTATGTAATACGATGGCTGTGGTGCCCTGTCTGTTGCTAATCTTGTGACATGGAAAAACTGACAAACCATTTGATCTGTTTTCCATAAAGTTTAGTGTTCTGTGCCATCACTTTTTTTTCCTCCTGATGTCATAACTTTGAAGTTGATCTTTTCCTTGTTACACCTAGCATCAAATATAAATATTCGATGTGGTGACTATTTTTGTTCTGTCTTCTGAAGACAGTGTCCATGTCTGTTGTTGACAGCATAGCTATTCTTTAACAATTCTAACGGAGTGAAAGGTTATGCTAAACATTCTGCAGCCTAGTGAAACACTGCTAGTTTCCTTAAACATTCCCTGTGAGTGTAGAGTGACATCTTTCACCCCAAATAACAGATCAGTCTCTGTTTCAACTATGTATTTACCACATATATAATTAATGAGGACCTTGATCTCTGCACAGACTGTATGGGAATTTCCCCCCAGCTGTTTTGTGTTTATTTACCTCTTGATATCAGCCTGCCTGCGATCACTTCTAATTAAGTCATGTAATCATAGCGTTGTTAATAACCATTTTTAAGAAAGGAGACAAGTATAAATGGGAAAATTATAGAGGAATATTATTATTATCCACGGGCTACATGATACTATCAGCAGTCCTGCTAAACCGGCTAAAACCAGACGTCGAAGACATATTGGGAGATTACTAAGCGGGTTTTCGACAGAACAGATCAACAATAAATCAGATATTCATTTTACGAAAACTGCTGATAGAAACGTCTCGCAATCTCTCTGGCAAACCTCTATACCCCAAGGTAGAAGAAGAGTGACTAAGTAAGTAGGGATGTAGGTATTTATTTTACGGCAAATAGCAGAGCAACTCTGGGAATATGGAAGAAATGTACATAATGATTTTTTGTGGAAATAAAAATGCGTAAGACAGCATACATAGAAAAAGTTTATGGAATGCTATGAATGACCTTAGAATACCAAAGAAGTAAATTACCATGACCAAACTATGCATGGAAGACACGTATAATATAGTAATATATAAAGACAGAAAGTCAGACCCTTTTCAGATAACATGTGGTTTTTAAAGCAAGGTGATGCACTGTCTCCACTTCTTTTCAACTTGGCCCTGGAGAAAATTGTAAGGAAATTGAAACATGAGTGTACTTTAGGAGAAACGACAAGAATACTTGGTTATGCAGATGACCCTGATTTTGTTGGAGAAAATGAACTAGAGACTGCAAAAAAACACAGACTCTCTTAAAAGAAGCAGCTCACAAAATGGGACTAGGTATCACTGAAGATAATCAATACATGACAATAACAAGACAGGGAAAGGATATCAACTCAGCCACATACAAGTCGATTATATGAACATTAAAAAAAGGGAAACATACGCTAAGAGAAGAATTTCAATATAGAATACAATCTGGAAATAAAGTGTACTATGCCCTTCAACATCTGCTAAAGTCAAAGTCTCTATCTCGAAATAACAAGATCAAAATATATAATACGCTGATAAGACTAATTGTTTTGTTTGGCTCTGAAACTTGGAGCACAACTAAAAGAGATGAAGCCTCAATAGAAACTTTCAAAAAGAATCTTTAGACCCATCAAAGATGCAAACGGCAGGGACTGGAGAATGAGAAGCAACAACGAAATTCATAATCTGTTTAAATCACCATTGATCACTGGTACGTTGAGAGCTAATAGACTGAAATGGTTAGAGCATACTGAGAGAATGTCAGAGATGAAGAAGTAAAAACTGTATACACCAGGGAGCAGAATGGTCATAGACCATGAGACAGACCAAGAAAATATGGATAGATCATCACCTGGCGAAATTATGAAAATAGAAAAGGTTAAGAAATGAGAACTTTAAAAAAATATTTTAAGCTCTCTCAGCTAACTGTATCTAGCATAATCCCCCCCCCCCCTCCCCGCTCTCCCAATAATGTCATCCTCTCCGAAGGATGGGAAAGTCACCATGTGATAAAATATTATAACTAAATTGAGCTTGGCATCCGTGTTCCACCCAGACTTAATTAGGTAGCATTAACTTGTACTGAGAAGTACCTAGCGGGGGATCGAACGCGGGTCACTCGCATGATAAGCGGAATAGTTATAACTAAGCTACCAAACACTCAAGCAGAAAGTCTAAATGAAATTATATAGTAATGCAAAGTTCAATAAGAGCTCAGCAGTCAAAAATGGCCAATCAACTAAAAACAAATCCGGGCCGGCAACGAAACAAATAATGATTGACCGTTGCTAGAGCTACGTCATTCGTGGTTTGTGCAATTTTCTGACAAAAAGTCACGCTTTGAGTCAAAGGCAACGAACGTTGTGTGAAAATTTGAAAGCAATCGGTTCATTAGTTTACATTGTTATTAATATCGGTTCTCAGCCCCATCTTGCATATATGTTTTTTTAATTTTAGGAATTATATTGCAACACCAATTTTACAAACTGGATATCTTCTTCTTATTCCGAGCCCTTGAGGTTCATTGCTACAGATATCAGCCTCCATTCATCTCTCTGATTGGCCTTCTCTTTCCAGCTGATGACACCTAGTGTTTGTAGGCCTCTCTGGATATTATCACTCCATTGTATTCTTTGTCTGCCTTGTGGTCTACAACCATTCATCTCCCTTGTGTGCAGTTTCTACCTCTCTGTCATCTGACATTCGTTCAATATGCCCCAGCCATTTCAGTCTATTAGCCCCACGAGTAATTTAAATATAAATTTTGTTGATGCTGCTCACTCGCCATTCCTGATGTCTGCCTCTTTGAGGGGTACACAGATTCATCATAAGACTGTTTGAAAAAATGTTTAATAATGTTTCATGTTTTTAGTTGTGCTTTAACTTTCAGGGCCAGATAAAACATTTCCCCTAAAACTGGATATGGCCTATTTCCCTAAAAAAAAAAATGTAGCAAGTAAGAAAAAAAAATCTATGTCCTCTGGCCTATTTCCCCTTCATGCTTCATACCTGAGTTCCTGTCCCCTTTTCAGTAATGTCCAAACACCATTTGGTCCTCTGTAATCAGGTATTGAGGCTGCCTGTGTCAAGAAGATATTTATTTTCTACAAATGAACTAACTACCAAACAAATAAATCCTGAATGAACTGAAATACTCCACAGAATTATGTTAACTGTACAACAATGTCCATATATTTACACCCAGCATGAAACAAGAATTAATATAATTGTTCTATAACATGTATACATTAGTAGCATTGCCAAGTCATGTATGGTACAGAAAGTATGAACTTGTATAACAATATTTCAATTTCAATGTAAACAACATGATATCATTATACGATTATATTTGTACAGGTTTCAGTTCATAGCCATTTATGTCCTCTGCACAACCAAATTGTTTCTGGCCCATTTCCCCTACATCTATGTCCAAATTGTTTCTGGCCTATTTTCCCCTACATCTATGTCCTCTGCACAACCAAATTGTTTCTGGCCCATTTCCCCCTACATCTATGTCCTCTGCACAACCAAATTGACTTGGGTCCATTTTCCCCTACATCTATCTCCTCTGAACAACCAAATGTTGTCTCTGGCCAATTTCCCCTACATCTATGTCCTCTGGCCCATTTCCCCTACATCTATGTCCTCTGGCCCATTTCCCCTACATCTATGTCCTCTGGCCCATTTTCCCCTACATCTATGTCCTCTGGCCCATTTCCCCTACATCTATGTCCTCTGGCCTATTGAACTACACCAAACTGTCCTCGGGCCCATTTTCCCCTACATCTATGTCCTCTGGCCTGAACAACCAACATGTATGTCCTCTGGCCCATTTCCCCTACATCTATGTCTTCTGGCCCATTTCCCCTACATCTATGTCTTCTGGCCCATTTCCCCCACATCTATGGCCTCCAGCCCATTTTCCCTATATCTATGTTCTCTGGCCCATTTCCCCTACATCTATGTCCTCTGGCCCATTTCCCCTATATCTATGTTCTCTGGCCCATTTCCCCTATATCTATGTTCTCTGGCCCATTTCCCCCACATCTATGGCTTCCAGCCCATTTTTCCCTATATCTATGTTTGCTGGCCCATTTTCCCTACATCTATGTCCTCTGGCCCATGCTCAACCTACAATGTTGTCTCTCCCCCCATCTTTTTCTCCCCCTACATCTATGTCCTCTGGCCCATTTCCCCTACATCTATGTCCTCTGCACAACCAAATGTTGTCTCTGGCCCATTTCCCCCTATATTTATGTCCTCTGGCCTATTTCCCCCTACATCTATGTCCTCTGCTCAACCAAATGTTGTCTCTGGCCTATTTTTCCCCCTACATCATGTCCTCTGGCCCATTTTCTCCTACATGTATGCACAACCAAATTGTTTTTGGCCCATTCCCCCTACATCTATGTCCTCTGACCCATTCCCCCTACATTTATGTCCTCTGGCCCATTCCCCCCAACATCTATGTTCTCTGGTGTATTCCCCATACATCTATGTCCTCTGCACAACTAAATTTTGCTTCTCCCTCAGCATCATTTTCATGTTCTTTATGATTTTTATCCAGGGCAAAGTTAAAAAAAAAAAAAAAAAATTTAGCAGAGACAGTGCATCACTTTGCTTTAAGCGAGATAGTATTTAAAAAAGGTCTTCTGACCTTATGCATTTTAGTAGATTAAAATTGTCTTCCATATATTGTTTGGTCATGTTTATTAACTTCTTCCTCTTCTTCATTTTCTCCAGTTACTTCATCAAAGTGTTGGGGATAGAAGTAAAGATCTTCTATGTACTCCTTTCAAAAAGTTTTATAAGCTGATCTTTTTCTCCTTAATGCTGTTCTTGATGTCATCATTCTATTTCCTGCATGGTCTTCCATTGCTCTGTGTCAACTGTATTTCTTTGGCATTACTCTTTGTGGCAGCTGGTAGTGTGACATTTTCATCAGATTGTCAAACCTTAACTTTGACATTATATCTTCTCATTACTTAGGCAGTTTGTTTAAATAGATTAGTTAGTTAATCCACTGCACACTGCATAAGTACATAAGGGATCAGACATCATCTTTAGTATATCCCTCCCCCCGTGTGGGTTCCGGGGCCCTATTGTGGGGAAAACAAGAATAGACCCACTGCCTCCCCAAAAGCATGTCGTAAGAGTCGACTAACTGGGGAGCTTCCTTTGAAGTCGAAGTGCATCTGCCTGAGAGGCAAGAAACCAGCAGTCTGCATTCAATAGAATCAGATCTGTAAAACTGATGCACATGCAACACCCAGGTTCTGGAGCAGGACTGCAGTCCAGAAGTGGACGAACAACCAGAACTTTACGCCAGAATGTACAGCTGGTGAACGAAAAGAAGAAGAAGAAGTATATCCCTCAGTGTGTGGCGACTGATAATACCAATTCTGTATTGGTTTACTATTCTTCTTTGACTATCTGTATAGTGCTCATGTCTGACATCACTTTTTGACCTGAGGTTCGTGTAGGTTTTTAATATTGCAAATTCACCATCATCTCCTGAATAATCTACTCATCCTGTTATCCTGAGTTCCTTGCCTCTCAGGCAGATGCATTCTGACTTCGAAGGAAACCTCCAATTAGTGTACTCTTATGACATGCTTGTTGGGAGGCAGTGAGTCTATTCTTGTTTTCCCTTCAATGGGGCCCAGGAACACACATGGAGAAGATGCCTTTTAAAATCCACAAAAACATGTACAAGCCTTCTACTGTGTATTTACAATCCACACAAACATGTTCAAGCCTTCTACTGTGTATTTAAAATCTTGCTTCACAATCTTTCTTCAAGTGGATCTCTGATCAACTGTTCATCTTCTGTCAGAAATCTGCCTGGTATCCACCTAATGTATCTTTTGTGTGTGGCCTTAGTCTATTTAGCAGTACTGCTGATAGAATGTTATAGCTTGCAAATAATAGTGATTTCCATCTACAATTTATGCTTGACTTCTTTCTCAAAGACAGGTATCAATATTCAAGTCCACTACAAAAAAGAGCAAACAACCGTCTTTATCCACACCAGAGATGGATCAGAGGGCTGATCAGAGAGCATGAGGACAAATATTTAAACAAAAAGCCCAAATGGTTTTAAAAATAAACTGCCTACACCAGGGGCTTCTAAAGTGGAGGCTACCACTCCCTGCAGGTGTTGGGATGGTTGGGGGAGGGAGGGCAGTAGATGCCTCAAACCAATTTGTGGGATGGTTGGGGGAGGGAGGGCAGTAGATGCCTCAAACAATTTGTGGGATGGTTGGGGGAGGGAGGGCAGTAGATGCCTCAAACCAATTTGTGGGATGGTTGGGGGAGGGAGGGCAGTAGATGCCTCAAACCAATTTGTGGGGTGGTCAGGGGAGGGAGGGCAGTAGATGCCTCAATACAATTTGTGGGGTGGTTGGAGAAGGGAGGGCAGTAGCTGCCTCAATACAATTTGTGGGATGGTTGGAGAAGGGAGGGCAGTAGCTGCCTCAATACAATTTGTGGGATGGTTGGAGAAGGGAGGGCAGTAGCTGCCTCAATACAATTTGTGGGATGGTTGGAGAAGGGAGGGCAGTAGCTGCCTCAATACAATTTGTGGGATGGTTGGAGAAGGGAGGGCAATAGCTGCCTCAATACAATTTGTGGGATGGTTGGGGGAGGGAGGACAGTAGCTGCCTCAATACAATTTGTGGGATGGTTAGAGAAGGGAGGGCAATAGCTGTCTCAATCCAATTTGTGGGATGCTGGGTTGGTCCAGGGAGTGGTAGCAGCCTCAGGTGCAGATCATAACACCAAATAAAAAGTAAAGTGGGTGGGGGGTGTTTAGAGAGAAGAAACAACGTTTATGTAGGCTATTCATATCCGTTTCAATATAGTTACACAGTTTACAGTAATCTTCTTCTTCTTTCTAAGCTCCAATGGAAAGTCCAGTGGGACTTTGGCTTTGTGCCGGGACCTGAGTTTTGAGTGTAAATACATTTTACTGGCTTATCTGTGTGCAGTTATTTGTTCCTTGCCACTCTGGCAGATACACTTCAACTTGGTAGGAGGCCCCAATTTGTCGACCTCTACGATATGGTTGTTGGGGAGACAGTGGGTCAGTTCTCCCACACAGGGAGTTTACAATAACACTAACTGCTTCATTTTCAAAATAAACACAGAGCTATGCATCAGCTGTCCAGATTTGTTCCAGTACAATTCCGGAAGTCCCAGGAAAAGTCTTTAAAAAGAACTAGCTGATTCAGAGAAAAGAGCTTTGTCGCCCAGTAATCATTATCCCTCCGATATCTGGATTGGTGTGTTCACAAATGGTTTTGCTAAAAAAAAAGCCACCATAAAGGAAAAGGGTGAATCTACATTAACTCTGAGGGTAAACACAGAGGCACATTCAGCAGCAGAATGGCAAGCTTGAACCAACTTCACAACAGAGGCACATTCAGCAGAAGAATGGCAAACTTGAACCAACTTCACAACAGAGGCACATTCAGCAGCAGAATGGCCAGCTTGAACCAGCTTCACAACAGAGGCACATTCAGCAGCAGAATGGCCAGCTTGAACCAACTTCACAACAGAGGCAACAGCTCAGCTTTCAACTGTACACACTCCTAATTTAATAAGCCAGTTGAACTAAATAAAAGGCTGTCACACTTAAAAACTCAAAAGCCTTCCAAGTTAACTCATAGTCTAACAAGAAAAGCAGACCCCATGAAATAAAGAAATTATCAGAATGCTGTCCACAAGAACAGAACTAGTTCAGCACTGGAACACATCCAGCTATGGTATGCCAACAAATAAAGTGAGAGGCAAGGAGCTCATGAAAGCTATAGGGTACCTAACACAGCCCCCGTCTCATAGCTTGTAAATGCCAAAAGCACACTTAAACAATCTATAAATTTGAAATGGAGAGAAGACCACAAAATACAGACCGAGCATGTTCTAAGAATTAGGAAGTCAAACGATATCCAGTGTGTTTGTTAGTGTGAAAGACATTTTTTTTTCGTTCTAAAAAAAAGGCAGCATCTCATGCAGCAAAAGTAGGCCTAGATGGACTGTTATTTGTTATAATCGCCTGTGGTACATAAAAAGACATAAGCCACACAGTGGGTTTTAAACTCCAGGTGACAATATCTGCTGAAGAACACAGCAACAAGCCAGCAGAATGTCACCTCTGACCTCCACTGATAGAATAAACCTATAATGATTTGGTGGTCTTAGCCTGAAGTTTTGTGCAAAATGAACAAAGGAAAATGTGCACAACATGGAAAAAGTGAAATGGCTGGAATTATGTACTTATGTATTGAAATGAGTGCATGAATTAAATATGAGTGTGTTCTGAATCTTTTTTAAAGTTTTTGGGGTGCGTCTTATAAACCAACTAAGATAGTAATTCTGTTTGGATTCTGAAAAAGGATGGGGGAAAGCATGAGATAAATACTTTGACAAAGCAAAGAGATAAATACCTTAAATACAGGGACAAGAGCACTGGTCTGATCCGTGATTATGCTGACTGTATAAGATGGTGAATCATCACTGCCTATGATGATTTTTGAGAGCTGGGGGTGCTGAGCACAATGTTTTCATTGAAATGGGAGCGGTAGGACAACAACAACAACAAGTCTGGCAACTGATAGTATGTTGGAAGACATTGGAATATTACTTGTTTACACTACATGAAAGTGTATTCATTTCTGCACATAATAATGCAAGTCTTGTTGCAAAATTTAACCTGAAAGTCATTTTAATTATTTTTTTACAATGGCATGGTATCTATTTATTTACTCAATTATATGGGCAAAATATTCAAACTGTCATAACTCAGTTATTTATCAACCCTTTTTAATAATTATTTCACCCATTTGTTAGAAATTGTATAGTAACTGGGATAGCCTAATCTATGTAACCCATGTTAGAAGACATAGGCTAGACATAGATGTGAATGATGGATAGCCTAATCTATGTAATCCATGTTAGAAGACATAGGCTAGACATAGCTGTGAATGATGCTGTTATTACATATAATGAAAGAGAGCTGGTCAGGGCTAAGCTGAGGCCCAGTGTTTCCGTATTGTGTAGAATTGATCAGGCACATGAAAGAGCAGCTGAGGAATACCCTGAGAATGACTCACATGCAGCAGCGACTTATTAGGTCATGAATTATTGTGAAAACCAGCTTGGTCAGTTACTTTGTAGTGATTTTCTCAAAATACCCTTTTGTGACTTTTTTCACCACATTGCATAAAATATCTAAAAAAGTTACTAACATATTGTCTTCATACTTGGCACACACATCAGAAATGATTAGTGAATCGGACTAAACTGACATAAATACAACAGCCTGAATATTTTTTTTTTGCATTTTTCTCATATATGGTAACCCTTACCCTAATTGTTTTTTTTTTTGGGGGGGTGGGGGGGGGGAAATAGTAATGTACCACATAAATGAACATAGGTTTTAAACCGTTGCTTTAAGTATTTAGCACAATCAATTTGAAATGTAATGCTTAATATATGTGCACATTTTCATTAACCATCTTTTTTGTTTCTGAAATACATTAGCCAATGTTGAGTACAAATTTGGCAATTTGTCGCATAAAATATGACATTTTCTATCAATATCCGTGACAATATGTGGATTTTAGGCCCCAAAATCTGGAACTAGTGTGTGCCTTCAGAAAGCGTTGTTTCCAACAGATTGAATTAAATTCATTGTGGAGGTTCAACCTGTCCTTCAAGAGACATATAGGTAAAAGCTATCAGCATAAAAAAAAAGTGTGGAAATATTTACAGTGCTTATACCAGCTCCTGTGTAGACAATGACATTTCTGGAAGACTTGATTAGCTCTGCTAATTGTTGACATTTGTGCTGCAGTAGCCGTGGCTCATCTTCCACCTGTGAACAATGATTGGCACTCAAGAATTTACTGCTTGACAGTAAATATATACACATGACAAGTAGACACATGCTCACAATTATTTATAAGTTCTTCATTGTCAGAGGATAAGAAACCTCAACTTATAACAACATTTACAGCTATATGGTTCTATTTAAAAAACAAAATGTTGTGCTCACCATAATTTTTACTTGTTCAACAACAATGCTATCCATTCTAAGAATGCACATGCCTTTTCTGTTAAATTGTGTATCAACATGTCTTGATTTGGAACATTTTAAATATTTTGGATGTTTTGAGCATTTTTTGTTTGACATGTCAGATTTCACAACTAAAATCAGAAAAACAGCTAATCATAACAGAGATGATATGACCACATGTTTTTTATGTCATCCTAACCTGCATTATCAGTCACAATATGAAGACTACTGTCACTATCTGGCTAAGATTCATCAATGACACAGCAGTATAAACAGTTCTAGAACTTTTCCCTTATCACTTGGTTTAAAAAAATCCCACAAAAATTGTATCACGCCTAAATAATTCAAAACAAATCAGAAAGTGACAGAAAAACCACGCCGACTTCAGAAAATGAAAGGACTAATTCTAGTTTATGAAAACAAGTTCATAAAAAGTCATTTTTCCCAGCAAACAAAACAAAATTAGAGTGCTTTATGATGCGCCACTATTGTGGCTCCAGTCTGAAAGGGTTGGATTCAAAAGCCATTTAAGTGGTCAACAGTCCGTAAAGAGTTAGGTCTTTTTCAAAACAACAGATCTGGTTTACTTTTACACAGACCACTTGTTGTTCAACTCTCAGGCAGATGCACCCCACCTTGGAAGATTTCAGAAGGAAACAAAACCGTGTTTTCCATTGTCTCCCTGTGGCTGCATGTCCAGATGCTGGTCTAGTGCAGTCACACTGTTGTTCATAGGAGGCTCTCACCACTGAGAGGGAGGCTCTCACCACTGAGAGGGAGGCTCTCACCACTGAGAGGGAGGCTCTCACCACTGAGAGGGAGGTTCTCACCACTGGGAGGGAGGCTCTCACCACTGAGAGGGAGGCTCTCACCACTGAGAGGAGGTTCTCACCACTGGGAGGGAGGCTCTCACCACTGAGAGGAGGCTCTCACCACTGAGAGGGAGGCTCTCACCACTGAGAGGGAGGCTCTCACCACTGAGAGGGAGGCTCTCACCACTGGGAGGGAGGCTCTCACCACTGAGAGGGAGGCTCTCACCACTGAGAGGGAGGCTCTCACCACTAAGAGGGAGGCTCTCACCACTGAGAGGAGGCTCTCACCACTGAGAGGAGGTTCTCACCACTGAGAGGAGGCTCTCACCACTGAGAGGAGGTTCTCACCACTGGGAGGGAGGCTCTCACCACTAAGAGGAGGTTCTCACCACTGAGAGGAGGCTCTCACCACTGGGAGGGAGGCTCTCACCACTGGAAGGAGGTTGTAGTCCAGTTGGTGGTTTCTTATTCACCCTTTACGGTTGAGCCAAGATATGTCAAACACTAACAGACACCTACTCTAGGTTTGAGGAGGATAGTGGACTAGCAATGTCTAGATGACTCTTCTGCTGCCCTATTCTTGCCTGACACCCTCAACACTTCATACATGCTCTCACTGCTATCAGTTCACCCTCAACACTTCATACATGCTCTCACTGCTATCAGTTCACCCTCAACACTTCATACATGCTCTCACTGCTATCAGTTCACCCTCAACACTTCATACATGCTCTCACTGCTATCAGTTCACCCTCAACACTTCATACATGCTCTCACTGCTATCAGTTCACCCTCAACACTTCATACATGCTCTCACTGCTATCAGTTCACCCTTAACACTTCATACATGCTCTCACTGCTATCAGTTTACCCCTAACACTTCACACATGCTCTCACTGCTATCAGTTCACCCTCAACACTTCATGTATACTCTCACTTCTATCAGTTCACCCTCAACACTTCATGTATGCTCTCACTTCTATCAGTTCACCCTCAACACTTCATGTATGCTCTCACTTCTATCAGTTCACCCTTAACACTTCATACATGCTCTCACTGCTATCAGTTCACCCTCAACACTTCATGTATGCTCTCACTGCTATCAGTTCACCCTCAACACTTCATGTATACTCTCACTTCTATCAGTTCACCCTCAACACTTCATGTATGCTCTCACTTCTATCAGTTCACCCTTAACACTTCATGTATACTCTCACTTCTATCAGTTCACCCTCAACACTTCATATATACTCTCACTTCTATCAGTTCACCCTCAACACTTCATGTATGCTCTCACTTCTATCAGTTCACCCTTAACACTTCATACATGCTCTCACTGCTATCAGTTCACCCTCAACACTTCATGTATGCTCTCACTGCTATCAGTTCACCCTCAACACTTCATGTATGCTCTCACTGCTATCAGTTCACCCTCAACACTTCATGTATGCTCTCACTGCTATCAGTTCACCCTCAACACTTCATCCATGCTCTCACTGCTATCAGTTCACCCTCAACACTTCATACATGCTCTCACTGCTATCAGTTCACCCTCAACACTTCAAACATGCTCTCACTGCTATCAGTTCACCCTCAACATTTCATACATGCTCTCACTGCTATCAGTTCACCCTTAACACTTCATGTATGCTCTCACTGATATCAGTTCACCCTTAACACTTCATACATGCTCTCACTGCTATCAGTTCACCCTCAACATTTCATACATGCTCTCACTGCTATCAGTTCACCCTTAACACTTCATACATGCTCTCACTTCTATCAGTTCACCTTCATAACTTCATACATGCTCTCACTGCTATCAGTTCACCCTTAACACTTCATGTATGCTCTCACTTCTATCAGTTCAAACTCAACACTTCATACATGCTCTCACTTCTTTCAGTTTACCCTCAACACTTCATGTATGCTCTCACTTCTATCAGTTCACCCTGAACACTTCATACATGCTCTCACTGCTATCAGTTCACCCTCAACACTTCATGTATGCTCTCACTTCTATCAGTTCACCCTCATAACTTCATACATGCTCTCACTGCTATCAGTTCACCCTTAACACTTCATACATGCTCTCACTGCAATCAGTTCACCCTCAACACTTCATGTATGCTCTCACTTCTATCAGTTCACCCTCAACACTTCATCCATGCTCTCACTGCAATCAGTTCACCCTCAACACTTCATGTATGCTCTCACTTCTATCAGTTCACCCTCAACACTTCATGTATGCTCTCACTGCTATCAGTTCACCCTCAACACTTCATGTATGCTCTCACTTCTATCAGTTCACCCTCATAACTTTATACATGCTCTCACTGCTATCAGTTCACCCTTAACACTTCATACATGTTCTCACTTCTATCAGTTCACCCTCAACACTTCATACATGCTCTCACTTTTATCAGTTCACCCTCAACACTTCATGTATGCTCTCACTGCTATCAGTTCACCCTTAACACTTCATACATGTTCTCACTTCTATCAGTTCACCCTCAACACTTCATACATGCTCTCACTTTTATCAGTTCACCCTCAACACTTCATGTATGCTCTCACTTCTATCAGTTCACCCTCATAACTTCATACATGCTCTCACTGCTATCAGTTCACCCTTAACACTTCATACATGTTCTCACTTCTATCAGTTCACCCTCAACACTTCATACATGCTCTCACTTTTATCAGTTCACCCTCAACACTTCATGTATGCTCTCACTGCTATCAGTTCACCCTTAAGACTTCATACATGCTCTCACTTCTATCAGTTCACCCTCATCACTTCATGTATGCTCTCACTGCTATCAGTTCACCCTCAACACTTCATACATGCTCTCACTTCTATCAGTTCACCCTCAACACTTCATACATGCTCTCACTTCTATCAGTTTGAAGAACCAATTTTAGAAAATACCTAATGGAAATTAACTAAATCTATGAACTAGTAACCAGAATTAAAATTCAACCATATAGTCGAAGAGACCCCAATGTGTGTTTTAAAGTACACAAGCAGAAACACATAAAATGCTTACTGAAATGTTTGTCTTAAATTAACAAAAAAGTTCTCAACAAAAGTCTATTCAGTAATAATACAAATTAATAAATATAGAGCTTAATCAAAATGTCCAAACATAATTGTCAAGGAGACCAATAATAATAATGCAAGCATAATTCAGCAGTAAACTCACCTCAAGAATCCTGTCTTTCTTATTCTGCAGTTTTCTGGCATTTTGTTGAGAAACTTTGACAAGTTCAGGATTCTTTTTCACAAGAGTCTTGTCTTGCGTTGTTCTTTCCTGCTCAGGTTTTTTCAGAATCTCTGATACCTAAAAATAAAGGCAACGGATTAATTAATAGTTACATTTTCACAGCTGAGCAAGCATAACAATAGACTAACGATTGTCATGTTTTCACAGCTGAGCCAGCATAACAGGAGACTTACGACTCACGTTTTCACAGCTGAGCCAACATAACAGGAGACTTACGATTGTCACAGCTGAGCCAGCATAACAGGAGACTTACGATTGTCACAGCTGAGCCAGCATAACTGGAGACTTACGATTGTCACAGCTGAGCAAGCATAACAGGAGACATATGACTGTCATGTTTTCACAGCTGAGCCAGCATAACAGGAAACTTACAACTGTCACAGCTGAGCAAGCATAACAGGAGACATATGACTGTCACGTATTCACAGCTGAGCCAGCATAACAGGAGACATGTGACTGTCACATTTTCACAGCTGAGCTAGCATAACAGGAGACATATGACTTTCACGTTTTTACACTACACAGATGTTACAGCATGTTAATCTTCTTTACACTGTCACAGACGCAGGCCTACTCAGATCATGAGTCACAAGTGTCTTTTCTGTTGTGTATTTTCATATTGGGTAGCAGCTTTGGGACACGTTTTTCTCACATATTGGGTAGCAGCTTTAGGACATGTGTTTCTCACATATTGGGTAGCAGCTTTAGGACATGTGTTTCTCACATATTGGGTAGCAGCTTTAGGACATGTGTTTCTCACATATTGGGTGGCAGCTTTGGGACATGTGTTTCTCACATATTGGGTAGCAGCTTTGGGACATGTATTTCTCACAAATTGGGTAGCAGCTTTGAGACGTGTTTGTCACATATTGGGTAGCAGCCTTAAGATGTGTGTTTGCCACATATTGGGTAACAGCATATGTGTTTAACACATATTACAATCAACTAATTTGCTGATTTGGGAGCTCGCCCAACTGCGACCAAGCTTTTGAGAAGTAAAGCAGCAGCTGCAATGTGATGCAGTTTTTTTCTTATTGTGCCTTTAAATGTGGCCAGGAGAAAGCCAGCTTCTTTCCCCGGACTGTTTAGTTCCTGTTACTGTCTGGAAATCCATGGTTCAATGGGTCACACAGAAACCCTTTCTGATAATGCAATGAAGGAAAGTCAGCTATTCATGATACTACTGTTTTCATGATACTACTGTATTCATGGACTGGGCTCTTCACTACTGCCATGTCTGACTGCACTGGACAACACTTCTCTATCCAGGTGTTAGTGTATTATCAGGGCAAGGATAGAGAGAAGGTCGCTGAAGAACTACAAAAAGAGCTCAATCGCATAAGCACTTGGTGTGGTGAAGCTGGTGCACTGGTCAACCCAACAAATTTGGCAGTGACATGGTTCTCTTTGAATAACCATATTGTGAAAACTCCAACACCAGTTGTTAGTCTGTGTTCTGAGGTTGTGGAAAGAAGGCATGAAATGAAATACCTGGGGAAACGATCTGTTCGAAGTCTTGCTGATACAGAGCACATAAATCAGGTTATAATGAAAGCCAAGCGGGGTCCGGCTGCGATGAGAGTGATGGCGGTGGCAAACCATGAGCAGCGTCATCTATGTCTTCTATACCAGGGTCTGGTCCTTTCTGTTTTTTTAATATGCGATGGCGATCCTGACTCTCAGCCATAAGCAGATGGAAAGGATACAGAACAAGAGTATGCGCATTATACTTGGGTGTACAAGAGATATAGGGCTATGCACTATTTTCTCAATTTTCCAACCATGGAAGACAGAATACAATTTTCTGAGCACATGCCTAACTCACTGTCAACACGGACACACAACATCCATTGAATAGTCAAATTAAGAAGACAAAAGGCTACAGCTTTAACAGAGGGAAATCGTGGATGGGTCAAGCTGAGGTCATTATTTTACAGGTATGTTCACTCATCATGAACAACAAGCATCCATCAGAGCAGCTGGTGAAACATCTGATTGGTTTGAGGTGCAAAAGGGGGTGAGGCAGGGGTGCATTCTCTCACCATACCTTTTCAATATATGCGCAGAAAATATAATTAGAAATGTCAAAAATGATCAGACTTGTGACAGTTATGATCCACTCAAAATTGGTGGCAACCCTATTCCAGAACTCTGCTATGCAGATGACACAGTCCTCCTTTCAAACAGCGTAAAGGGAATAGAAAATTTAATATTGTCTGTCCAAAAGCACAGTGAAGATCAAAATCTGTTTTTGAATTTAAAGAAAACGAAAATAATGTCCACAGATAAAACTGGCTGTCACCCAAAAATAACAATAAATGAATAAGAAATTGAAAATGTCACAAACTTTGAATATCTAGGCTCTATAATAAACAACAATGGAGACTGTTCGACAGAAATTAAAAGGAGGATAGCCATGGCAATGCAAAGATTGGACAGCCTTAAAAGTCTATGGTTAACCACCAGCAAGGAGATCAAAAATAGAATTTTGAGAGCATGCATCTTCCCTGTAGCAACATACGGATGAGAGCCGTGGACTATCTCTCCGTCCTTAAGAAAGAGAATAGGAGCTTTTGAGCTGAAATGCTATAGAAAGATTCTCAGAATATCTTGGACAAAGAAGAGGAGAAATATTGACAACTTAAAGGATCTGAACATCAAGGAAGATTGGCTAATAAACAGCATCCTGTCTCTGAAGCTGAAATATTTTGGTCATATCAAGCGCCACGACGGACTGGAAAAAATTATAGCAGAAGGCATGGTACCAGGAAGAAGAGGCAGGGGCCGACCGACACGAAGATGGGCACAGGATATAAGTGACTCTTTGAGCATGAAAGTACATGAGACAGGAGAACTGGCGAGAGACAAGGTTTTTATCAGGCAGACTGTGATGAGAGCGACGTTCTGCAAAGGACCAGCTTCATGATGATGATGGTGATGAGGTTTACTTGAGAACATAGAACCCGATGAGGAGTGGGTGCAAGTGCCTTCAGAGTGCTGTACATCCTTTTCTGTTTGCATCCAACTAGACAGAAAATGCAGACAACAGAGTCCGCCATGTTAGAAGCTTGTAGGCTTTCATGGCTCAGGTTGGAGGAAGAGTTGTGAAGGAAGATTCTGGAGCTTTTGCCGTAACTACATCTAGTCGGACTATAGAGGTCTTGTCTGTGACTATAGCAAGAACATGGCTAGAGACGCAGACTTTCACTGTGGCATGCTTTCTCAGTCATTCGATGAGTATACTCAGGAAGATAGAAAAGAGCTGGGTCTGAAGGCAGTAGCTGGTGACTCTACAGCATTCATGGCTGACTAGGATTAGTTTCATTTTCGTGCCAGGACATGTAGGGGTACAAAGAAAGGAGCAAGCTGATAGACTTGCAGGTAAGACTACTGTGAAAGCGGGACAAGCCGTGGACCAGGCTGATATACTGAATGCTCTAAGAGAGTTAAGACGTTTATGTAAACTAATTGAGAAATGTGAATGGACAGACATCAAGAACAGCAAGTTAAACAGGGTGTCGCAAAACAAGAACACTACGCGGATAGCCAAAGAAGAAGAATAAACAAACACAGGATTGGTGTCGTCAGCAGCTACACGCTGGATTTACTGAGGAGGGGATCCGAGCACTTATGGACTGAGTGGTTCAACGTGCAATGAGGATAATCTGTCGACTAACTTCTCTATCAGCGTACACTGCAATGTGAATTGTCGTTCCTTCTGCACTTTACATGGCTAAGGCAAAAAAAAATCTACTTGATAGAACTGCTGGTTTGGCCAGGATGAGATAGTGTGTTTGTTTTTGTTACTGACTGGGGTTTGAGTATGATTAGGCTTCATTTTGAAGATAGCCACTCACCAAGTTACTTAGTCAATTAATTGTTCTACTTTGATTCTAGTTATTCCAGAGCCACTACACAGTTTTCTCAACAGTCTTGTTCAGTCATTTGAGCAATCAAAGTCACAATGCCAGTCTTACTTGCTGAAACACACTGCATGCAGAATTGGAAATCAGGTCTTGTGCCAGACAATTTCACTGGACAACCTTCTGAGTCTAGTAGACTGCCTTCAGGGTTCATAGCCAAATTTACCATCAAATTAAAGGCTTTTCAATGTATTCTTATTTTTTTTTTTTCAAGGCTGTCTCGGAGTAATACTGAAACAAGGTATTTTTGCCTTGTTCAAGGGTGTACTGAGCACATAAGGTACTTTGCACACAATGTACTTCACTCATGCCCACACATGTGGGTATATCAGCACAGATATGGTTTTTTTACATTTTTCTTTAGACTTGGTGTCAGAGGGGCCAAACTAAAGTCCTATCTGTTCTAGACCTGGTAACCGAAGGACAGAGAAAGAGAGAGAGAGAGTCATATAGTGAGAGAGGAAGACAGATGTGAGGTAGAGTGGGAGAGACAGAGAGAGGGGAAGACAGATGTGAGGTAGAGTGGGAGAGAGTGTGAAAGACACAGAAGGAGACAGATGTGAGGTAGAGTGGGAGAGAGTGTGAAAGACACAGAAGGAGACAGATGTGAGGTAGAGTGGGAGAAAGTGTGAAAGACACAGAAGGAGACAGATGTGAGGTAGAGTGGGAGAGAGTGTGAAAGACACAGAAGGAGACAGATGTGAGGTAGAGTGGGAGAGAGTGTGAAAGACACAGAAGGAGACAGATGTGAGGTAGAGTGGGAGAGAGTGTGAAAGACACAGAAGGAGACAGATGTGAGGTAGAGTGGGAGAGACAGTGTGAAAGACACAGAAGAAGACAGATGTGAGGTA
Organism: Candidula unifasciata; assembly: GCA_905116865.2. Lineage (NCBI taxonomy): Eukaryota > Metazoa > Mollusca > Gastropoda > Stylommatophora > Geomitridae > Candidula > Candidula unifasciata. The sequence continues at coordinate 271,690 of CAJHNH020002643.1, read as the reverse complement.
GAGTAGGAGAGACATTGTGAAAGACAGAAGGAGACAGATGTGAGGTAGAGTGGGAGAGACATTGTGAAAGACAGAAGGAGACAGATGTGAGGTAGAGTGGGAGAGACATTGTGAAAGACAGAAGGAGACAGATGTGAGGTAGAGTGGGAGAGACATTGTGAAAGACAGAAGGAGACAGATGTGAGGTAGAGTGGGAGAGACATTGTGAAAGACAGAAGGAGACAGATGTGAGGTAGAGTGGGAGAGACATTGTGAAAGACAGAAGGAGACAGATGTGAGGTAGAGTGGGAGAGAGTGTGAAAGACACAGAAGGAGACAGATGTGAGGTAGAGTGGGAGAAAGTGTGAAAGACACAGAAGGAGACAGATGTGAGGTAGAGTGGGAGAGAGTGTGAAAGACACAGAAGGAGACAGATGTGAGGTAGAGTGGGAGAGACAGTGAAAGACACAGAAGGAGACAGATGTGAGGTAGAGTGGGAGAAAGTGTGAAAGACACAGAAGGAGACAGATGTGAGGTAGAGTGGGAGAGACAGTGAAAGACACAGAAGAAGACAGATGTGAGGTAGAGTGGGAGAGAGTGTGAAAGACACAGAAGAAGACAGATGTGAGGTAGAGTGGGAGAGAGTGTGAAAGACACAGAAGGAGACAGATGTGAGGTAGAGTGGGAGAAAGTGTGAAAGACACAGAAGGAGACAGATGTGAGGTAGAGTGGGAGAGAGTGTGAAAGACACAGAAGGAGACAGATGTGAGGTAGAGTGGGAGAGACAGTGAAAGACACAGAAGAAGACAGGTGTGAGGTAGAGTGGGAGAAAGTGTGAAAGACACAGAAGGAGACAGATGTGAGGTAGAGTGGGAGAAAGTGTGAAAGACACAGAAGGAGACAGATGTGAGGTAGAGTGGGAGAGAGTGTGAAAGACACAAAAGGAGACAGATGCGAGGTAGAGTGGGAGAGAGACAGAAGGAGACAGAGTGGGTAAAGAGGGACAGGCAGGTATAGATGGACAGATGAAGAGAGGGGAAAGAAGGGAAAGAGAGAAGGAAGAGAACAGATGACAAAGAGGGAGGGATTGAGACATGATGAGGGAGAGCGAGAGCAAAAGAAAAGAGGAAGACAAATACAAAAAGAGGGACACACAGAGAGAGATGGGCAGATGAAGAAGAAAGAAAAGAAACTGGGATATGAAAGGAGGAAAAATATGACAAAGAGGGAGGGAGGGAAACAGAGGGAGAGAGAAGGGACAGGGGGAGAGGGAGATGCAAGCAGAGAGATGTAGACAGGAGGAAGAAACAGAGGGACAGTATAGAGAGGCAAACATACAGAGGGAGAGAACCAAAGAGAGAGGCAAAATGCAGAGCAAAAGAATGGGAGAGTGATATACAAAAATGAAGTGATGGAGTGAGGCAAAAAGACATAAAGCAAGAGAGATACAGAGAGAGAGATATGGAGCAAGGCAGTGACAGTAGAGGGGTAAAACAGAGAGTAAAAATATTTCGGAATTGCTAACAAATACAACAATACATCATTCATTCATTCAGTAGCATGTCCCTCGCGGAACCTCGCTGCCATAACAACCCTCCGGAAAACCTTCCTATCCTGAGCAAGATGTCCTGCGTCTGATACACCCATCTGGAGATCATCTGCCACATCCTGCACCCATCTTCTCCTTGGCCTTCCTCTTCCTCTCTTCCCAGGCATATACCCCTCCATTATGATGATTGTTATGGATTCTTGGCAAAATTTGCAGAAAGTAGTTTGCCGTTGCTTTCCTCCTGAGCAGTGACTATACTAGTCGGTGGCCATAGCCATTGTCTCTACTGATGAGATCATCTGCCTATCGCCGCAGAGTGCAGACCATAACCAACAATACCTGTCGGCTGCTCTTACACTCCATCCACCACCTGCTTCTATGGCTTCACGTAAACCTGATTGGGGGGCTAAACGGGTACTCCACCTTGCCCAAGGGTGTCCCGTAGACTAGCGGAGGAAAGGAGGCGTCTTACTTCTCCTTTGATAGGGGATACCCCTACCCCGCTAACCGGCAACAATACATCAAAGAAAAAAAGAAAAAAAACACCAACCTGATGCTGAAACCCCAGCCACTCCCCCAAACATAACATAACTGTATGTCTACTCACAACCACTAGGAAAAGACAGTTATGGCAAAACAGTAAACAAGAAGAAGAAAAAAAAAGGGAGGGGGGAGAAAGAGAGAGAGAGAGAGAGTGTGTGGCTCCCTCTCTCTCTGTCTCTTTACGCTATTCCCGCCCCTCCCAGATAGCGTAAAGAAATATACAGTAAATAAGGGAGAATGGAGAGGAGACAGAAAGAATAGAGGAGCAGGAGGGAGAGCAAGAGAGACAGTAACATCTTTGTCATGTGACTCATAAGACTTAAATTTTAAAGTGACTGATTTCTTTGGCAGAGCTAAAAATATGGATTTTAAAAGGTCATTTCGTATGTCTCCACAATGTGGTTATTCAGGGAGAACCACGTGACTGTCGCTTGGGATGGATTAATTGTTGCCCCTGAGATGCTGCACCAAGATGGTATGCAGTTTCATTTCTTTTGTAGCTCAGATACTACATCAGCTCTGTCTAAATATGAGAAAGTCATCTGCATAAGAGAGAAGGCTTCCATTGCCATTCAGTTGTTCTTCCATGATCCTTATTGTGAAGATACTGAACAGAACTGGAGACAGCAGAGAACCTTGAGGCAGGCATGATATTTTTGGCTGAGAAGACCAAACCACAATCCTTTGGAATAGTGCAACAGCTATCCCTCGAACAAGACATGAGTTCCATTAGTTGGCACATTAACTGGCTGAATGGAACTTTGTTGCAGGCATCTTCTAGGTCTAAGGTGACTCCGCTTGTTTCGTCGCCGGCTTGAAAACCTTCAAATGTGTCTTGTGCAAGACTGTAGCATTACACCAGGTTGCCGCACTCTGTAGCCTCCATTTGTGGGGACAGTAAGCTGAGTGTGTCAGGCTGGCTTCCCGACCTTCTGGCGATTATCATTTCCAAGACTTTTCCTAGCGTATTTTGCATAGCAATCACTATAAATCCACTTATGTGTGTAGCATCTTTGCCAGCTTTCAGGAATAGTTCTGTTGTGGATGCTGTCACGGCATGCTTTGCTTAGCTATTTCTCACTGTTTATTTAGCTTTGCATGCATAAACATTGACAAGCATTAATGGCCTGGCTGCATGTATCATAACAGCATGTAGCTAAAGACCGGTATCCTGCTATTTGGACATGTCAACTTTGTGTGCCTCCATATTTTCTCTGATGAGAATAATCTGTCCCTGGTGTACTCATTTGTGGAACGTTTGAAAGCCTGCGGGTCTCAGTATGTTATCACCCAGGCATGTTTCCTGCAAGGCAACCACATTAGCGCTGTATGCTAGTTTGTCAAGCTTAGGGCATCACTGTTTGACACTGGCACAGTTCTAGTACAGAATGTCGACATACTTCTGAGCTATCCCATCAAACTGAAGTAGTGTTCTTCTGGCAACAGCACATGTGTGCTTTCCTCTCTGGTTATTGTTGTGGTGCAGTCAGTGTCTTCTACTCTTTCCTTTTGTCATGTTCATAATTGTTGAAAGCCAGAGAAGCTAAAGAGAAGGATGTCAGCTTAATCGCATAAACTACGTTGTGAGAATCCTGGACTGCCATATTTACATATGGCGGAGAGTGTGTATCGACGTCGCTGTGGCAGCCATGCTGATGGACATGCCCTACTTCAGCCATAAACACATGCAACACACATTAAATGAATTCGAGTTGATCAGTCACAGTTTCAATGGTTTGGACATGTATGCAAAATGGGAGTAAATTGGCCACCATGGCAGGCCAAAAACCAGACCACCATCAGACAAACCCTGACTGACAGAGGACTGGAATGGAAGAAAGCCAAAAAGGAAACTGCAGACACAGAAGGCTGGTGATCTATCTGGCAAAACTCTATACCACAGGATATAAGAGGATCGACTAAGTAAGTAAGTAGCACATATTAATTACAGTGTGCACACATATCGGCTGACCTCACAACAACAACAGCACAACCACACACGGCCATGGTGGAAAACGGAAGTTGTTTTAAGACAAAGTCTGTGGAAGCCATTTAAAAACCGTTACACTGGTGCCACCTGTTATTGAAACACACTTGTAATGCTACAGTGCACAAGAGTGATAAATTTACAAATTGCACACCAATACAGTATTTACATAAAAAAAAATAGGTGGCATTACGTTTTTTTACTATCCATCGTATTACTATTAAAATTAATGGCAGCAGATGGAGCCATGAACTGTACCGGAATGACACGATGGCAGTTTAGGCTATCTTTCGAATAACGGTCCCATATGAACTACGCAGACAGTTAACCCAAACAGAGCCTCACAACACAGACAGTTAACCCAAACAGAGCCTCATGCATATGTAAAAGTCGCATTTCTTTTGCGATTCAACCATGTCAAAAGTAGTATTAACTGCGCACGACATTTTCGCGGAAAGCAACGGATTTTTTTACGGCGATTAGATGGCGGCAAAACAAGGATTAACTGCATACGAAAAAAATTACCGACAGGCGACAATAGTCCCGATAGCGCTATCCTACGGCAGGGCCCAAGCTATATGTAAGTTGCTGATCGCTGTTCGGCGACTATAGTGCCACCTCTGAGAGAATTCCCCGCGCCGCTATGCGCTGCGTGGAGGGGGCTAAACTAGATGGCTGGGACTCACGAGCAGCAGCTACCGCAGCTCCTGCAGCTTCCTCCTAAGTATTTGCTCGTGAGTCCCAGCCATCTAGTTTAGCCACCTCTGCGCCGCGCGTAGGTGGTGGCACTATAGTAGCAGGACAACATTCAATACCTAATTTTTCCGTCGGAACTGCCACCGTGGTCGCAGTCCCGATAGTCAAGGGGTGGTCGGAATAGTGTAGCGCCATAGCGGCTGGTGGTTTGAAGTTGTCCTGAGGCAACTGCTGGTTTGAAGTTGGCTCGAGGCGACAGCTGGTTTGAAGTTGGCCCTAGGCAATATGCGCGTACATTACAACGCGCAGTATTGATTATGTCCCGCCCGGAACAAGACGCGTCCTGTTGACATCGCGGACAGCCAGAAAGAACAGATATTCGGGCGCTATTTGCAACATCTGTGCCACAATTTTCACGTATAGAGGATGTCAATATCGGTAAGTAGTAGAATTCCCCACGTTTTTCTGATACTTTTTGTTCCTTATATTTCCCGAGTTACAGCTTTCAAATGTTTGTAGTGTAGGACGTAATGAGGCTCTGTTTGGGTTAACCTCTTTGCGTAGTTGACATGGGACCGTTATTCGAAAGATAGCCGCAGTTTCATATTATATGCATGATGTATTTAAATAGTTCATTCATTTATTTTTAAGATTTTCGGCTCTACTGGCAAATTCGGACGAAGAATAAACAGCCTTGGACGACTTAGTCAGAGTTCACTCCCGTGGCCGCACTCAAAACAGTGATCGGAAAAGCCACAACGAAACAAAGAAGACAGTCACGTCGACATCAGGGCTGCCAATGCTTGATTGTTTCCCCCAGATCTGGGTTTTTTTTTCGACGCTGCAGGACAATTCTGGGTGTTTTTTTGGGTGTGTTTTGTTCGTTGGTGTTTGCCGATTTGTATGCTTTAATGATCGATAAATTTGCGTGGTTAGGGTTAGGGAGTAGGATTAGGATTAGGGTTAGCGGTAGGGTTAGGTTTAGCGTTAGATTTGACAATTTTGACGCCGGAGTTCCCTATAATCGAGCACAGTCCCATACACACACACACACACAAACAATCGAGGGCCTCTGGATGCTGGTCAAACGCACAATTCGCCAACGATTGGGGGGCACCAGCCGCACGCTATTGGCGTCATATTTGGCAGAGTTTCAGTGGCGCCACTCCCACAAACATCATATTGTTGGCCAGTATTTCGAAATCCTACGTCAAAATTTTGACATCTAACCCTAACCTTAACCCTACCCCTAATTCTAATCCAACAACCGCATGATGATGACTACACAACCATTCACAATGCCTCACGCAACCGTACGCAACCCTGCACGCAACCATATGATGATGCCACGATGCCTCACGCAACCGTGCGCAGCCCTACACGCAACCGCAGGATGATAGGTAAGTGTGTCGTTTGTTTCCCGATCACTGTTTGGAGTGCGGCCAAGGGAGAGAACTCTGACTAAGTCATCCAAGGCTGTTTATTCTTCGTCCGGATTTGCCAGTAGAGTCAGATTTTCTTTAAATGTGGAAAAATTATTTTCCTCAACTCCTATTGTATTATATAATTTACCTTAAAATTTAATCTCGGCTTAGAACTGATGTAGAGGCTTAAAGGATGTGCCATTGGGTTTCATTTGAGTATCTAAATGGAATTTAAGTTCATTTTACTATGTTGAATCAAATGTGATGTGACCCAGCGGTACGTGGGGAAGGGGAGGGGTTCTTTCTTGCAAGATTAACTGGAAACATTAAAATAACAATGCTATTATCATGTCTACAATAAACTGACTGGTATTTATAAACGTATTAGTAGTATTACTAAACACTGAAAACAATTATGTCCAAACCCAAACTTCAAACGGAAACGCTTGCGAAACGACTGACAGTGGTACTAGTTGACTTGATGATGATGTACTGAAGTATTGGCATTGCAATGTCTGAATAATCTTTATGAAGTAAGTTCCTAGTTCTTAAAAACATACCCTTTTGATTTGTCTGCGTAATTCTCTCTGCTCGTTTCTACTGATAATATATGAACTTTGAGACGTTTTTCTGATCGACCTTCGTCTTGTGTGTTCTGTCACAAGCGCATCCTCCATTGTTGACGATCTCTTTGATTCTGGCTGTTGTTGAATTGCCAGACTTTAGCCGTGTGCCTGTGCTGTTGCCAAGTAGTTCGTCATGAAGCCGCGGACATATTTTCTATGAATGTTGGACTCACTTGTAGCAACAGCACCTTTTTAAAGTGTCAAAAACAAAAAAATAAAGCATGTCGAAGTTTAGATTGAAGTTGGGATTCTGATTAAGATTAGTATAGATTAAAGTTATGGCTTAGAACTAAAAAAAAATTTTTTTTTAGAAATAAAGATTTGTGTTTTCTAAAAAGTTCTGCGTCTCCAGTTCAACCAGTGTTGCCACTTTGGATCTTTTATATCCAAATTTAGATCTTTTTCATTGCATTTAGATACTGTTTTTGACGTTTAGATCGTAAATATTTTTCTAGATACTTTTCATATGGAGTTAGATATTTTATAGATTTTTGTTCTTTCATTGTCAATTGAATAATTACTGTGTAAAATATTTACTACAATATTTTTGTTTTGGTCTGGCACGTACATTGTGACAACTGCCATTACTTGAACTTTGAACTCTCACTGGGGTCAACGCACAAATATCTGGCAGCCCCAGTACTGATTAATAAAAACGCGCATAAACCATACTAACTTTGTATCATATATATATTATTTGAAGCCCCACTCTGGCTTTTGCCAGGGGCCGCAATATATGCAGGCCATCAATGTGGCCAATTGTCTGAATGCGGTTTCTGGAGCCTCTCCATGGTGATCCTCATCCACATGGTGGCACTTTGTGTCATCGGGTGTTTATCGCTTGTGTGATGTCCTGGTGGAGTAGAAAGTCAGTCAGTCAGTCATACTAACTTTGTTTCAACCGTATCCTCACTGTGCTGACTTTGTGTTTCTTTTTCATGTGATTTAAAAAAAAATTGCTCACCTTCTTATGTGGCTTTTACTTTGAAAAAACCTTTTAACATGCCAAAAGTAAAGTATGAGCAAAAAATTTGGAAAGAGTGGTTGCATGATGACAAAATTAAAAAATGGGGATATGACCAAAGCTTGTTGTAAGCACTGCAAGTGTGAAATTAAAGCGAAAATACAAAACTCAAAGAGTCATGCAGAGACTAAAAAAGCATAAAACTGCAGTTTCATTTAAAGATATTACACCGCTGACATCTGTTTTCAGAACTATACTGATAAATGAATCATCAAAAGTTGAAGTATCAATCGCAATGTTTTTAATTTGTCACTGTGCAATTTCAAACTGTGACCATTTGATCGATTTGTAAAAAATCTTGGACTAGTTCAATTTGAAAAGTGTGGTGTAGAAAGTATAGTTTAGGAACTGAAGGACCTTTTAATCAGCAAACAGTTAGGCTTGAAGAATTTGGCTGTAATTGCCTCAGTGATAATGCCTCAGTGATGGTTAGTATAAACAATGGCGTTTATGCCAAGTTGAAGGAAGCTAACCCATCGTTAATACTTATAAAATGTATGCGTAATTCTTTGCAGCTAGCATTATCACATGCTTCATCTAAATATTTACCAAGGAATTTGGAATACCTTATTGCTGAAACACTTTACTGGTTTTCCAAATCATTTGTCAGACAACAGCAATACAATACATTATATACAGCCTTGAATGTTGGTTCCACGCCGAAAATTCTGCCAGATTGCAAAACTAGATGGTTATCAATTTAACCAGCTGTTGAAAGAATTATGAAGCAATGGCTGAAGTTGAAGACACACTTTGGAATAACAAGACAAAGTGAAAAGTGCTACACAGCTGAAATACTATACGGAATGTACAGTGATGAAAAAAACGTGTCATTCGTTCTCTTTTTAATAACCTATTCTAATGGAAGTGCAAAAAGTTAATAAACTGTTCGAATCTAAACTTGTTGATAAAGTTAAATTACTTGATGATCTCACCTTGCTATTTCACTTGGTAAAAGACTGGTGTTGCCAACTTCTAAAGCTGATTTGCTCACTTCCACTATAGAGAGCTATTTGGCTCCTAAGCCACACCTTGTATATTAAATCGAATCAAAAATTGATGATTTAAAAACAAAAGGACTGTTAACAGAGAATGAAGAAAACAACTTAAAAAACGCTGTCAAGATTTCCTTATCTCATTATTGAAGCAATTGAAGAGAGACTTCCTGAAAATCTAGATGTTTTGAAAAATATTTCACTTTTTTCTGTGAGCAACATACTTCAGCCAATAAAGGACATACTTAAATATTGTAAAGTTATGAAATTTTTAGGGGCTACTGAAAATAGTGTCGCGGAAGCAGAATATCAGTTAACAAAAATAAAGTTAGCTGAATGGACAAACAAAACAGAAACTAAAGCGTTTTGGAGTGAAATGAGACAACTTAAAAATGCCTCATCAAACTTTCCATTCTGTAAGCTCTTTAAAGTGCCATGTCTGCCATGATACTACCCCACTCAAATGCTGACGTAGAAAGAGTTTTCAGTGCTAGGAATTATTTCAAATCTAACCTAAAAAACAAGATGAAATTTGACCTCTTAAATGCTATCGTGCCATTAAAATTCGGCCTGATGAGACTAGAGAAATAAGCCTACTGCTCCACTTATAAAGAAATTTGAACAGCTAAAACATAACAGGGTCATTTTGGATCTGAAGCTTCAACTTCATTATCCAAGATGAGTTTATCCTGTGGATCTTGTGAGGCAGACATCAGTGAAGGTGAGGACATGATTATGTAGGGTAAGTCATAACAAAAGCTATGTAATTTTTTTTTCAATTTGGATGTTTTTTCTAGATCTTTTCCACGCAGATTTAGATCTTTTTAAATATTTTTTGACACCGTTTTGGATATTTTTTGTCAAAGAAAAGTGGCAACACTGAGTTCAACAACTTGTTAAATAATGTCCTTTGCCTGCCACACCCAGGATTTTTTTCTGTTTTGAACCTGCTACCCTTCTTTCTGTTAATCTCACTGTGATCACTGTTCTCGCTGACATGGTTGGAAGATCAAGGAGGTAACGCATAGCTTGCATTCTGTATTCTTTGCGATTCCAAGTACGATGTACATATCACCATTCTGCATCCGACCTAGTATCTATCTGTGAACGGCTATGAGTCAGAATCCCAAAGAATACTCAGTTACAGAAAGGATAAAAACCTGGTATAAGAAAAACAAAAAGCAAGACTACGACCAAAACACACTCCTAGATACTTCATTGAACGAGTTCACTCCATTATCCACGAACACAGACTTACAGTTTGTGTGATTATAATATGGTTATTTGTCGAAAACCACGTCACCGTTGACTTCGACACATTGACGACCTCTCCAGCTCCATCGCAAAACCTGCTTATGAGATCAAATTCTGTCTGAAGGTCGTCAGCAGTACACCAAAACACCATTAGCATAGAGCAGCGTCCTTCCAGGTCCCGTGAAAATGTTGACAAGTATCGGGGATACATTTCAAATTGTGGCAGACAGAGGTGTGTAGTTGTTGCGGATAAATGGTTTGTCGGCGTCAACATAGACAAGTGTAGCACCACCCTCTACACCCTGGAGTACCGTCCCCAACATTGTTTTTGGTCTGTATCAACGACCTAATGACTGAACTACCCCATGGTGCTAAAAGCTGCAATGTATGCTGACGACTTGGTACTCTGGTGCACACATAAATGTGCAGCAGTGGCCACTAGTCTGCTACAAAGATCCATAACTGCAATGGCTGCATACGATAATAAATGGTGTGTCAGCGTCAACATCGACAAGTGTAGCACCACCCTCTACACCCTCTACCCAAAACAAAATTAAGCGTCATTCAGATAAATGGAATACACTTAGAGAGGATAAAGAGCCCACATATTTCGAAGTAACGTTTGTTGATAGGTTTATGTAATAGGCTGGAGAACGAGACTGCTGTTCGGCAGCTTGACGAAAGTAACAGGAAAACTCAGAAGTAGGGGAGATAAAGGACAATTGTGATTAGGACAAAATGTAATTGTTCCCCGCCAAACAACAAAAACAGGAAAGTAAGGAAAAGACAGGGGTTCTTCTGCGCAGAAATCCTAGAATATTTCACTAAGAACCGGACGAAGAATATCTGTATCGTGAGTTACATGACAACAACCTAACTACATGGCTACATACACCTAGACGAACCACGCGCACAGACTACAGATCTTAAACTAAATCAAGCAAATAAATTTTAATCGTCACATCAATTAAACAGCTATTTATTTTACTCAACTGAACACAGAATAAAGTATACTTCACAAATAATACATCAACAAAAATCAACGTCTTCGACCAGAGGCAGAATCTAAAGTGCTAATCATCTCCAGCTAACATGAAATATAATAATGACACCATACGCTCAGCGAGTTTACCTCAACAATGGCAAAAACCGAAACATATTTAACATGTATGTTAAGCTTCAATATGCCACCAGACCAACCAATCAGCTATAGCCACCTGCCATCAAACTATCTTCAAGCGAGGATGCCCAATGGAAATCAAATCTAACACCACCTAAACAAATGAAACGTACCGTGAAACCAGCAGGCCACAGCCTTCTCCTGCAGTCGCCCGTACCCACACTGTCTAGCCCAATGTGCTTTCGTAATGCTAAGAAAACTAAGTGGAACAACATGGAGTGCAGATGGGAAAATACTTAGGAAAATGTATTAACAAAGTGTACGACCACACCTCGAACACGGGTCAACTGCATGGAGTTCGACATCAAAAGCCACACTACAAAAGACAAGGTGCTTAGGTAATAACAGGCAGGATGAAATTAACACATATAGCTATGATGGATAAGATGGCGATGACTCAAACACTGACAGAACGAAGATACTAATACAAGCAGAAAGGCTTCTTAGCATGCCTGAACACCCTATGAAAGAAAGACTCCAATATCTAGCAATGGGGCGACTAAAAAGAAGCAGTTTCATTCACCAGGCCCAACGACTATGCAGGCACACCAATGCTCGGTAGTGCATCAGCAGTTTCATTCACCA